>BCLG01000632.1:112726-136250 GCA_001602295.1 Zoysia matrella | reverse complement strand
GCCGTTCCTAGCTACAGACCGGATCCAGATTTCGATGGAGCTCGCACGGATTTGGGAGATGCATCAGAGCCGGCTTTTCCGGTGAGCCTCCGGCGCGGCGCAGCTCCGCTCCGCCTCCCACGCTGCTCTGTTGGCCCAGCTCTCTTTATCACTTTCACTCTGGAACACACGAATTCACGTGCTGCACACCAGCACTTACAAGCACGAGCACTTGTTTGACACATCAATTACAAGACTTAAATAGCGACACACTAACTTAGCTGGTACTCAACTACACCCACGACTTGACCACACGTACGCATGCACGATCCGACCATTAGCTCCACTAATCACTCTCTGGTGCATGCAAACCACTCGCTGCTGCACACGACGCACAACCGCGTAAGAACCCGCCCTCTGATCTGACCGTGAACCACACCACAATTAACAGCCTCTAGCCACTAATCACTGCAGCTCCATTAATCATGGCACACACTCCACTAACGCACGCACACACTACGTGCTGACACAGCACACACACATTGACTTCCTTCTGAACACTAACACATACAACAAGATTAAGTCTAACATGCTCAGCCCTGTGACGCTTCGAGCAGCTCTGCGCTGACCCGCGTTGCTCCGATATGCTCCGCCCCGCCCCGCGCCGCTCCGAGCCACGCTCCGCCCCACCTCGCGCCGCTCCGAGCAGCTCCGCGCCGCACCCCCGCACCAGTCGGACGAGAGAGAGGGAGGGAGAGAGAGTTTTGGCCTTGAGGTGGAAGAACGGAGAGGTGAGTTTATATAGCGGTGACAGCGTGCGATTGGCTACGCACGTGAACCGCGGATTGATGACGTGGAAGACGCGCCGTTTGGTTTTCTGGGCAGGCGGCTAGTCTAAATGACCGCCCATGAAAATAAAAGTTATTGCAGGCGGCTGGTCTAAATGACTGCTTATATAGGAAAGAGTATTTGTGCAAGCAGTCCTCAACTATGGGCCCACATTTTACTTAATACAAGCGGTTAATAATTTAAAACCGCCAATACTCACTGACTTGAGGTGTTGGAATAAATCGGTTTTGTAGTAGTGTAAGGTCACAAGCTGGCTAAATGATGTATATGGATGTACGAAGTGTGTAGCCCGAGCAATCCTGACCTTTTAGGGTTTGAACCACATAGCATAGCGTGAAAACGCAAAGTGGGAGATAGCCACTACTATAAAAAGCAGTCTCTGCAGGCGTTCTAAACTAGTTTCTGCAGACGGTTTTCTGTTCCGTTGTCATTACTAAGGCTGCAAAAATAAAGCAGCCTTAGTGCAAAAGGATATCTTAAAATAACCACTGCACTAAAAATCTTAGTGTTGACAGATACCTTAAATAGCCACCTGCACTGAGGATCTTAGTGCAGGCGGCTGCTAAAGAAAACCGACTGCACTTAGATCATTAGTGCAGGCGGAGTATTAAGATGTCCGTGTGCAATGTGCTTTCTAAATCTAAGCGGTCCTCAGTGTCGGCCATCTGCAGAAACTATTTATTATTTTTATAAATATTATTTTATACAGGATATACAATTCAATTTCGAAACAGATATTGGATTCAATATTTCATCAAAGTAATATAACGGATGATTGGAACACAAACAAGTATATCTTACCAAACAAATATTTACATATCACATTACATAGCATCCAACCAAATCCAATTACATCTATATAATCTTAAACCTGTACTAATACATAGTGCAACCGCCTACGCTGGTTTTTAGCAACCAAAAACGTGATAGAAAAATTTGAAAAACTTAGAATTTACCATCATATTATCATGCAAATTAAGGCACAAACCTTTGCTACATTATGCTGACTCAGCACCACAACACTCATGCCCCATTGGTGTATGTGCTTAAGTTCTCACACACAGACACCAGCTAATTATGTCATTTATGACAATGCTAGAACAGGAATCCACACATATAGTAGCTGAGTAGCAAATCTGGATCTCTAACCATGAGATAGTGTGACTTCTACGGCACCTTGTCAATCTCTTTGAATGGCAGTCTCATTGCATCTGGTGTGCGTGGTTGGGGACATCCTATACACAGGGTGTTCTTTAAGAATTAATGTGTACATCAACATAGTAGCCCATCAAATCTAAACCATCCACACCAATTAGCCTACCACGTGACCTTCAACATTCTGAAATAACAAAGTCAATATTTTTCTAAATCTGCTTCAATATTTTAAAGGAATAGTCAACTTTTTCAAAGAAAATGTTAAACATGCACATCCAAACAGTTGACCAATGTTGAATCTATTTTTAGAAATATTTGTATTAGATCTCATGTTATAGGATTTGTCGGAATCATGTATCCCAAGTACCAACGGCCCTAGGATAAATACGAAGGCCCGGCTACTAGCTATGGCCCACGAAGGACTTCATCGCGCCAAGGAACGGAGGATTACCCCAAGCCCCAAAGGTTGGGAGTACCAGAAGATGCAATCTGACCCCCAAGGGTTGAGTTCACTCAAAGACTTGACCCGACCGTCCGAGGATCGAGCCCGCATGATGACAAAACCGGGCCATCCAGAGGCCGGGCAACTGTCTTACTCGTCTGACCCCCGGGGTCGGGCACCGCCTCAACGACCAGCATCCGATAAGTGCAGAAGATTCTTGACACCATACAGCAGGAGGTAAAGCAACCCAGCAGGAGATAAATCAACTCAGGAAGCTGTAAAGCAACCTTTGTCCCCGACGCTAGACAAAGAACGGACGAAGGACACCGACAAGGTGATCCGGCACCAGAAGACGGTCAGGCGTCAAAAGGACCATCAGAGAATAATCTTTGAGATGCTCGCAGCCCCACCCGTCAGAGAACCGCCTATTTTCGTAGGCTTCAAGCTATGTAACCCCGGTCCGCCTCCTTTATAAGGACATGCCTGGGACCCTTAAACAGGGACGAAGGAGACACAAGGCAAGATTAGATGAATACACACCACTTACGCGTTTTAGAATTTTTGCTCGAGCAGGGACCCTTCTTCCATTGTAACCCATTTTTGAGATAATACAATCCATGCACTCTCTCTCAGGACGTAGGTATTACACCTTCGTGATGGTCCGAACCAGGTTAACCACTGAGTCTTTCGTAGACTAGTCCACATCAACGAGAAGAGCGCACCGAATCTCTCTCCTTATACGTAAATCATACTGTATCAGTGGTCAGAACACCGACAAGATTAATCCAAAACATGATGCTTTAAGGCCCTTTTTTTATTTAGATTTTACTTTTCAAAAAACAGCTTATGGTGGTTAGCTTATTTTATAGGATTAATCCTAAACCAAATCTATAGCTTTTGAGGGCTGCCCAGCGGTGGGGGATGGAGAGCGTCGGCGGCGTGATAAGGGCTGCATGGTGATGGCACCGCGAGGGAAGATGGTGGGCCGGCGCCGGTGATGAGATAGACGATGGTGTGGTGACAGCACGAGGACGGAAGATGACAGGGCACCAGCACAAGGAGGGAGGACAGTGGGGCAGTGCATGCCGGCACCAGAAGGGAGGACGACGACTGCGCGGTAAGACGACAGGACAACAGCTGGATCTCTCAAAGGCCCTGAAATGTAACTCAAAAACGTGCTTCTAGGTGTTAGTTCATTTTGGCCATTTGGGATGGGTGGCTACACGAGAAGCTGGGGTCAAAAGCTCACTCTTTGTTTGAGCTTTTGACTTTTAGAACAGATTTATAATTTGAGAGAAAAAAATACACTTAAAGCCTACCCACAATCATGTCACAACATATGACATCCCTCCCACCCTTATAAATATCAGCTCTTCAACTACTTTGCATGAATCTTATATACTGTTTTAGAGGTTGATAAATTTTGGAACTAATACGTTAAACTTCCTGTCTCAAAATAAGTGTTCATTTGGTTTCATGACAACTAAGTTTGACTAATGATTTCTATAGATTTGATTAATTTTTAAAAACCTTGTATTTATACTTTTAAATTCATCATACTCCTTCTGTTCACAAATATAAGTCATTCTAGCTCTGGCACGAGAATTAAGGAGAAGTGAAAACAAGGAGGAAAAAGATAGAGATAAAAAAAATTTAGGAAGAGAGAAAGTGTGTTGGAAAGAGAGCAATGTGTATTGGAAAATGAGAATGACATATATTTGAGAACAAAATTTGAATGCTAGAATGACTTATAATTATGAACGGAGAGAGTACATAATACTTTTATAATATATACTTTACATATATTGAAACTAATTTATATTTATAGAAATCATTGGTCAAAAATATGTTTGACTAAATCTATATGTACATTTATTCTAGGACACACGGAGTAAATTTCAAGTACAGTAGTGCAAGGGGAGTTTTTATTTAAATATATATTATTTAAAATAAAAACTCGTGCAAGTGTGGAAGCCCATGCCGTGGCTCATTTGCTGGTCGGGCTTGCTAAGCTCTTCTTCAGGCTGCTGTAGCCCATAATGCTTGTCAAACCGGTCGTGTCTAACAGGCCAACCCAAAAGCAAAAATAATCTGGCCTAGCCTAGGCACAACATGACCCAGCATTAATCGGACGCATGCCGGCACGGCCCACTCCGCGTACCATACTCGGGACACCACCTCAGCCTAGTGGGCAGCATTACCCGACAGGATTACGATGAGGCACGGTGAAGCCCCACGGCGGAGCCAGAAATTGAGAATGAGGGGGGCCAAAGAGCTGTATTTTTATCTTGAGGAGGGTCAAAATAAAATTTTACACTAAGTTATGTGGTGAAAATTCAAAAATATAGTGTTGTTTCTCTACCATAGGGCGGGCCAAACAGCCCAGCACGGCATGACCTTATATGGACCATAAGCCCAACCGTAATCTCCCACCCATATAAAAGCTTCCCTCGCGCCGCATTCTCTTGGTCTCCCCACTCTCGCTCTCTCGGTCGGCGGCCACGATGGGTGGAGGCCGGTACGCATTGGTGACCAGGCGGGTGAAGGAAGAGTGTGAGGCTGGGTGGGCAGAGAGTGGTGGCATCGGCGGCCACGGCTGGCGGAGGAGAAGGGCAAGACGTCGATGACTACAACGGGCATAGAGGAGGAGGGCGAGGCGTCAGCATCCGTGGTGGGTGGAGGAGGAGTGGGTCGAGTGAAGGAGGAGGGCGAGGCTTTGGCGGCCATAGTAGGCGGAAGAGGAGAGCGAGGCGGTCGTGGCCACTGTGGGTGGAGGAGGAGGGGAGGTGTCAACGGCAACGGAGGAGAGAAGAGAAGCTAGGGCAAAGCAGCCGCGCCGAAGGAGGAATAGGACGAGGCATCGGCGGAGCGGAGGAATAGGAGAACGAGGTGGCAGCAACCGCGGTGAGCACAGGTGGAGGAGGGTGAGACTTTGCGAGCCTTTATTAGGCCGTTGTGCCATCGGGCCCCTACTGGACTATCATGCTATCGGCCGGGCCAGCACAGCTAAGGCTCAATGTGTAGTATCATGGGCCAGTTTTCAAGTCGGTGGTCTTGCACATCATAGCTTGATACTGTAGCATGCCGGGTTGATATAAAATTAAACGTGCCGGAACTTTATAGGNNCGCGCCGCGTCGAGCGCCGACGGTGGCGCGCGCGCACGCGTCGTCCGGCGTGCGCCGCCTCGCCACCGCCTAACCAAACGGAGCCGGACAGCGCGGACGCTCGTACAGACGCATCTCGACTCCGGCCGCATATGGCCACCACCTGTATGGATAAAACAAGATGCCGATGGAAAATCTGGCGGGAACGCACAAGTGTCCAGTGCCCGTGGCTGGGCAGTACTCGCGTCGGTCGCTTAGCAGGCCTATAAAACAGGATCATGAAAGCATCTGGATTAGCCATTAACTGCGACTCCGATCGGATCATCTCTGTGTTCAAGCACCGCGTAAAAAAGCTTATTACTAGTGGAAGAGTAAGTAGCTGTGTGTGATCTCCGCCATGGCGTCGCAGCAGCAGCAGAGGAGAGGTGAGGCGGAGCAGATGCAGCCGCAGCAGGGACAGCAGGGCGGGACGGCGCCGGCGGCCCACCAGGGTCCGATCAAGTACGGCGACGCCTTCAACGTGAAGGGCGAGCTGGCTGCGCAGCCGATCGCGCCGCAGGACGCGGCGGCGATGCGGTCCGCGGAGCAGAGCGTGCCAGGCGCGCAGGTGCCGACGGAGAAGGGCGGCGGGTTCAGCGCGGGCGGGTTCATGGAGTCGGCAGCGCAGTACAACCAGGCCGTCGGCGCCGTGCAGCCCGGCCAGGCCAGCGAGGCCGCCGCCAAGCAGGGGATCAACATCACGCAGGACCCCGTCCCCGGCGGACGCATCGTCACCGAGTTCGTCGCCGGACAGGTATCTATTCTACTACTAGTACATGGTTGCTTGATCTTCTGCACGTTGTTCTTTAATTAAATAGAAAACTTGTGTGGGAGGTGTCGACTCGCTGACGACCGCGCGTGCTCTGCTTTTGTGGTGCAGGTGGTGGGGCAGTACGCCGTGGCTGAAGGGCAGGCGCAGCAGCAGGGTGCTGACGCCAACAAGGCCACCGCGGCCGGCGAGGGTGCCGGCGCGGCGGGGAGGAGCAACTGAGGCCGCCGTCGAGTCCGAGCGGCACCTCAATTTCATCGTGCGTGTTACACTCTGTATGTATGTACAACTCAGTGTGGAGCAGACCCGTGGTGGTGTTCTCTGTCAAAGAGCTTAGAAAAGCTTTGTGCTGGAAGGCCCGTGCAGCTTATACTGCGTCGCATGTAGGTAGGTGCATGTGTGCGCGATCCTTCGGCACTGTTTGTTGGCTGTGTGTTTATCACACGAATAAGAAGAATTGCATGCGTCAAAGCAAAAGAGAAATGGCCTCAATTTGCGCGATAATAATCTAGGAGTGCGATGCGAAACGAGGATGCGTGCGGAGGTGATCAGAATAGGGAAAAACTTTTGAGAGATCAACAAAAACACACCAAAGAATTCTCGATGCTTCCATCTATACTATCTATATTTTTACCACCTACTAAGAATCTAATTTTGCTTCTCTTACATCATCTTAATTATTTCGACTGTTAGATTTGCTAATCAAATTATCATTTACACCGTTAATCTTTACCGGCCTTCCCCGTGCCTCCCTAGCTCCCCGCTTCAGCTACCTGTGCCGCCGCCTCCCCACCTCCACAGCACGCCACGCCACATCCCCGGTCTGTGTTTTGCAAACAAGCATAAAAAATAGTTGGGACTGTTTCTTTACTTGAAAGTTGTAATGTTCCATGCAAAAGATTACAGATGCGGTACGTATATCGTATCAGTATTTGGTGTTTCTTTACAGTTTCACCACAGCATACGTATTGGTTGATGGATGGAATTATCTTTGGGATCATCCTCCATGACCAGTACATGCACATATTCATACGCGCAGCCATACAAGCGCGCTGTCTTTCCAGCGATGACTCACGGCCGTTGCACGCATCAGTTGGGCCTTTTTTTTAGAATTTTTTTTTGTTTTTTTTTTAAAATTGAACTGATCTATGAAAAAATTTTGTGAGATTTTTATGAAAAATACTGTGTTCTAAAAAGAGGCCAAAGCTCTTTCTCTCGCTGTCTGGTGATTACCTCGATGGACGGGAGCGGTTCTTCGAACGTCGATGTCACGACGTGTGGGCTCGGTCTCACACGTCAAGGATGAGACGCGATGTCAGAGGAGCCCGGCATAAATGACATTCACAAAACGGGTGGGACAATTCTTGGATGATCACGAGAAGGCCACGATACCATGAAGATCGTGGCATAAAGCAGGTAAAAGAAAGAAAATGTCATTTCCAATATTTGTCAATTTTTTTTTTCTTTCTCTACCACTTTGTTCTTTTTCCCCGTCTTCTGCCCGTGAAGATTCTTTTGCCAATCTAAGACACCTTGCTTTATTCAGGTCTATGTAATCGGTGGAGATGGTACTCAGGAGTAATTTTTGAATTAAGCACAATTATTCGCTTTCTATATGCATATTTTTTGTTTAGTGGTTTGTGCACTTCTTCTCTGATCAATACATGGAATCTGGAAATCTATTATTATCATGTTTACTTATTTTTCTAATCATCTATCCGTTCATTCTGCAATCAATGCCTCAGATGCAGTTTGGACACGAGTTTTTGATCTCTTCTTTGGTGCATCGTTGGCCTGCCCCGGCCTCGCCGCCTCCGGCCTACTGGCCCACGCCGATGCCGCCGCCCTCACCCCCGTCCTAGATCGGCCACGCCGCCTCTGGCCCACGACGACGTTGCGTCTGCACCCACCCTAGATCGGCCGTGTCCACCTGCCCGCACACTGCCTCCGCCGTGGCCGCCCCCACGTGAATCGGCTGCCTCTGCTCACTCTCCCTGAGCCTCAAACGCCCCTGCCCTGGTCGTCGGCCCCCACGTTGAGCGGCCGCCATCCCGGATGCCTCAAGCAGAGACGTCCTCGTTGTAGCCCGGCCACCCCTCACCTCGCAAGCTTGCAGCCCAAGTCCCGGCATAACCCCTGCCCCTGCCTAAGTCGGCCCTATGTAGGAGCAGTAAAATCCGAAGAGCGCTTGGGTGGAGCATCGATCTCCTCCTCTAATTCCTCTTCAACACCCTTTTCCTATTTAATTTTCTCATGCTTTTACTACTGAAATGCGTATACATTTTGGATAATTTTCTGCTTGCAGCGTACATCATACCATTTCAATACATTTATATTTATAAGTAGCCCAAATCACTTTTGTTATTTTACTTGGTTTGTAATTGAATAATATTGTTTCTTAATGCTGAAAAAGCTAGAAATTGACAAATGAAGTATCTACTCTGTTCAATTTTCATGCACTGAGGGACACACAGTCGATTTCTTGGTTCCAGCTAGCAAATCCCATGCCGCTTGCCCCTCTCTGCCTTGGCCTTTCATGGCATGGAGTATGAACTCGAGAGTGCATGAGTTCTGATCTTTCAATGACTTGCAACCATTTTACAGATGATGTCCGTAATAACTTGACCAAGAAATCAAAACCTGGATGGGTTAATCGACTAGCAAGTAGCAAGAGTGGGTAATTATCATCAGTTTAATCTCTTCATTTAATTTTGCCTATATTTTAGTTAACTGATTGTATTTGTTATGATCATAGGTTCCCCTTTCAATTTTCTCCTACCAGAAAGCATCCAAGTTTCTACTTGTCAGAAAATGTCCCAATCATCCTTCCTTGGGATGATTTTATTATCAATCTGATTTTTCTTAAGAAACCCATACAATTGTTAGACCTTGTTGTTATGTTTCTCATTTTAGCTGTCTTGTAATGCATCAACATAGTAAATTATGATTTGAATTATTTGTTGTATCTTTGAGCCTCGGGCATCCCAAATATTTTACACTTAAGCAGCTAATAACCTTTTTGACGGGCAGATGTGTTATTATGCAAGAAAATTCAGATATGTATTTAGTTTGTTATACACTAGATCTCTTAATTGTTGCTGGATAAGAAGACTAGAGATCGCAATATCTTCGCTGGCTTTATGTATTGGCACAAATTTTTTTGTAATGTATTTACACACATGTTATGTACTACATTATGCATGCATGCTTTTAGTTTGGATTCAATTAAATGTTAGAGTATGAGCATGCTACAAATTCAATAAATTTATGTGGCCCTGTTTGGCCACATTTTGTTTTCTATTCAATGATATGGTGTCATCGTCCGCTCTGCATGTCACGCACCATTACGGGCAGCCACCAATCATAATGAAAAATGTGGCTTATTTATACTTTGAAGCACTTGATCAAATTACTATGGTTTGGCCTAATATAAATTGAAACACATCTTCATTCATATTTGCAACGGGTCATTAAAGTAAAAGAAATGTAAGCGCGGCAACGACGCGCATATTTTCTAGTTTAAATTTGTTTCCTGGTTGTATTTTAAACAATACTGAGATGCAATGATATTATATTTTTATATCATTTTTTAATCATTTATAAATGTCCGGAGCAACGCACCGAAAAATCATAGTTATTATGATCAGTGATCAGATGCAGAGGAAGAACAGGTACAGATTTTAGAGAGGGAGCGGGAAGTAGTATGCCACAGCTTTTCTGCCCGAACCCCGAAAGCGATGGTAGTGCATCCGGCACGGGTTCCGCCTCGCTTGCGCCCGGTTGTAGCAACGTTCCCCTCTCCCATCGTGACAACGGATCGAGGAGCCGGTGGTGGCGGTATGGAAACTCGGCGGTGCCTTGGCAAGCACGACGATCGCATGCTACCTCTACATCGATTTGGCAGGTGGCACAGCCTCAACCCGGTATGTTTAGTTTGTGACTCATAGTTACCTTATCAAAACATGGTAAAGCTAAATCGTAGACTCATAGTTACCTTATCAAAACATGGTAAAGCTAAATCGCAGGCAATGTCAAATATTTGGTAAACTAGCTTTTGAATCTCAACCTTACCAAAATGTATTTTCTTGTCATATTTTTTTATTATTTATTTTTTTGATATTATACTTTTTAATTATTATATATTCAAGCCTGGTCTAGTTTTGTAGCATTAATTATAAGATGTATGTTAATCAAAACAGATTAAAAATTTGACGTACTGTTTAAGAGATATTATCGTTTAAAACTTGTAAATCTAAAAAATAATGCATTTAAGTAAGATGATGACACGTCATCGAGGGAGGGGGCTGCCGCTTGCCAAAGTTTGGTGTGGTCGCGCCCACATTTCCGCGGGAAATTGTACTACGGTTACCAAATTTTCGTTGGCATTTCCAACACTTGGAAGCAAATCAAATAGTAGCCAATTTTGTGGGTAACACCAACTTTTGGAAAGGTAGGGAACCAAGCAGCCCCCAAATTGCTGGATTTTTGAATAAATTTTTTACTGTGGCAATTCTTGTCATCAACAAGGGGACATAGCATTGTCAAAAAAAAAAAAAAAAAGAGAAAAAAGAGAACAGGCCATAGTGGGTGTGTTCGCTTGCTGCGGCGCCCCATCAGCCGAACAGGCAGGCCCAGTAATAGAGTACGTCACAAGAATTCTCGCCAAAAAAAATAACACGACCCAAGGACACTAAAATGGGCCGTCGCTGTACAAACACCGAGGCCGTGGCGTGTTTGCAGTAGCAGGCCGGCACGAATCACACACTGTGGAGCCCCGCAATTAATTTTAGTTCATTTTTTATTTTATACTCGTTTTAAATGGTTCTCCTTCTTTCACTATTTATTTTATTAAAAATTAGTTTAAATGTGAAAATTATAAGTCATGTTTCACGTATCAGGATTGGAGGGTAAGTACTGCAAGTGTGTACTTCCTTTGTCCTTATCATTTTGTGTCATTTTCTCTTGCTTTTGTTGGGACGAAATCGTAGGCCGAACAACAAAATCACGAGGACAACTATGACAAAGCGGAAATGGCCACGAGAAGAGAACTTTGTAGGATGCGATGCAACCATTGGCGCCAACGCAGAAGAAATCGGTTATTTTCTTTTGCGTTGGTCAGAAGATGCATGGGTCCGTGCAATACACAACCAAATCCTCTAGACCCTAGACTCAAGAAAAAGTTTCGTACGTGTCATTACATGCAATTAGGCTCTCTTTGGAACAATTTTTTTTTTCATTTTTCCTGTGAAATTTAATTGATTCTTGTGCAATTTTTTTAAGATTTCTACGAAAATCCTGCATTAATTCTAAAGGAGGCCTTATTCTTTAAAATTTTACTGTACTTTACCGGTTAAAAGTACTAATTTTGATCGATTCTTCCGACAGTACAGAAGGGTTGCCTGCGCTTGTAATATGCTTGAGCCCGGTAGGCGGTAATACCATTATGCTGTTATAATGCTCTGCTTTACTTCCTCGAATAGGATTTTAATGTTGCCCTAAAGATTATTTCTTTTAGTAAACCAATGATAAAAACCAAATGCCACTGGTGCCGCTAGTGCCTTGCTGTGATAGATGGACCACCTTCCCTTTTTTTTTTTTGTAACTGTCAATAATCCTTGCTTCTAGCAAGAAGCAGAGTAATTTGGGGCACAAACAAAAAGGTAGAAATTTTACAACAGAGATAAAAATGCCATTTTCATTTGCTGTTGGGTAGCAAATAACAAAATTAAGTTTAGTCAGCCCTCTGTTCCAAACATTTGCTAATTATTCTTGAAGTGCACCTTACAACTGTTCACCGTACATAACAGAAACGACGACCACCAAGAGAGCGTTGTCAGCTTAACCAGAGCCATGTTTAGGTTCTGCATTGTTTAATCGGAGATTTTTCTCGCTTTGAGTCAATTTCAGGCCCGAAATAAATAACATTGAAGAAAAAAAATCATACTCCCTTCGATTTTAAATTTTTGACACCGTTGACCTTTAAAATCAACTTTAATCATTCATCTTATTCAAAACATTTATTCCAATATGTAAAATTATTAGTCATATTTAAATACTACCAATGATAATTATTAGTCAATGGCGTCATAATCAATATCTATTTGGATTATGATCTCTCATCTGTTCTTTGCAGCTTAAGTGCATCTTTAACAGTTTATTTATAATATTTACTCCTCAAAATTAGATTTAAGAAGTTCTAAAAAGATATTGAGAGTAAAATAATTGTCATTCTCCAACAATTCCCAACACTAGTTCTTAAAATGAATTTTAATATATCCACATCATCAGTAGTTTGCGTCATTTCCAAATCCTGTTGGACGTAGTCCATCAGACTCGCGTGCTGCTCGTTATTCAGATCAAACTCGTCAACACACACTCACGAATAAAAATGAAAGCAGACTGAGGTGTTCTTGCCTCTTTTTTTTTTTTCCTTGGCCACTATACTATTTGGATCGTATCGCCAACGTCTTTTCAGGTTCCCTAGTTTCTCCTTGACCACAATTTTTTCCATCGTTCACCCTGTACATCAGTGATTTTTCTTGTACGCGAACGAAAGCCAAAACAGTAGCAGAATGACGTGAACAGAAACGGGAGGTACTATTTTGACGAGGGAACCGCCGGATTTTCCCCTTTGGGGAGTTTCGATGGGGTCTCTAAATATAGGGAATGAAATATTCTATTTAGGAAGTAGATATGTTTAGAAATCTGATTTAGAGAACTGTTGAATAATTACTTCTTATATTTTTATTTAGGAACTTGATATAGGAAGTTATTGGAGATGCTCTAAGTGGATAGACCAGAAGATTCACAAGTGCGTTCCAACAATTCAATCATTTGTGCCGTCACATGGTGATCAGCAAAGTGAAAGGAGCACCGGTAGAAAAGATGTTTCATCAGTTGAAAAGCTTGCGTGACCAAATTGATGTTTGGTTTCTCCGCTCGCTGTAAAAGGGACCACAAATCAAGCTTTGTACCGTGACGATCTGGCCGGGACACCTATGGAGTCAGTGCTCCTTTTTTTCTTGTCAATGGGGTCTGAAAGAGACGGTTTCAAAAGAAACACCAAGAAATGGCATCTGTCCACTAGATATTTTTCTGTGTTAGTATATTTTGTTTGCACGCATATAAAGGGCAAAGTTGTAGTGAATAAACAAAAAAATGTAACACAGGAAGTGTAAAATGTTCGAAAAGAAAATGTGAAAATGTATATGGAGCATGGAATCATACTAGATAATCTAGGAGTATTGTTTTGTCAGTTGAGATTTTTTTAGTACTGCACACAGAACTATAATCATCTGGATACGATTTTCTTAACACCTTTTCTTCACATCTGGATACGGTTTGCCTTTTTTTTTTTTGTGATATAGTATGATCCTGTATCCGAAGGATTTTTAAGGTGCTCCGTATCTTAGTCGTCACATCAGTTTCTCAATTAGACAATTATCATGTTTGTATCCACACCTTTGAAAGTTGTATGTCCTATTCAAAATGATCTAGAACAGATACGGTCTGCCAGGTTACTACTATGTCAATAACTCATCTAAACATGTTTATCGTAAAGAAACATATATCTAGCCATTTTTTGCATAAGAAAGTTTCAATGAACAGAGAGTGCTCTGTTTCTTAAACCATGCCTGTTGCATTCTTTATTTGTTGGTGCCAGATAGCATGTCGCACCACCCATGAGGATTCCTTACTTAACCAGCAAGCATTGGTACATCTAAGTTTGGTACCTTCTGCATGCATTTTTTTTTTTTGGTGATATTCTGCACGCCTTTTGACCAAGGTTTCGTTTTATGCTTTGTCAAAGTAAAGTTGTTCAGGCTGGGAGAGGACTACCAATGGTTTGTGCGCTTTTCCTTTTTCCTGCACTCGTCAATTTAAATATCAAAATGACCATCGCGCTGTTCTTATAACAAGAAAGGCGGCGTATCAGTTTGGTTAATTGTTATTCGCCTGAGAATTACAAAATACATACACAAAAGATCATTTGGTATCCTTGCTTACGGTTTCTGTGTTACGGATAAGAGGACATACATTTGAAAATTGATATCAAATTTTGAAACAGATGAATCCTAGCATAAATTTGATCGAGAAAACATCTGATGATAATCATCTATAGTTACCAACCGATATGGACCGGTAATTTTGAACCGTGATGTGGTGCTCTACCTCTGGCGAGACCCAGGGTTGGAAGATGTAGCCATTAACTGTAAATGTAATTCGGGTAGTGTTTGAGAACATAATAAGTAGCTAAATGCAAACAGGTCCATACATGGCGTAGAGGTCCTAGAATAGACTGGATGGTGGCCGGGGCTGCGCATCATTTCCAGGAACGCAGAATGCAAAAAAGGCTATCGGTGTCTAAACCAGGACTCCATGTGGTCCGGTCCGGTCGTGGAGCAACGAAAGCTCCCAACGACAAAGACCGGGGGCGATTCGGTGCACCTGCTTTCTCCAAGAACCTGCTTTTTGAACAACGACGAAAGTAGTAGAAAACAATCAGCTCATCCATACCATGCATTGTTCGTTCTCATAGTTTCGAGACCCTTCTTTAAAGACAGATGGATTCGCCACCTTTTCTCAATCACTTAAAAAATGTAAAATTCTCATCATCCTTGCGACAGCATCTCACATAATTTGGTCCGCTGCCTCTAAGTGAATATAGATCCAACTTGCGATAGCCAGCGGTGGTGCTGGGGTGGTGATAAGGAGTCGCCGCCAGTAGGCATCACTCGCTGATAACGGGTGCAGAATTTTCTCCTGGTGCATGCATGGATGTGTTGACAGTTTGGAACACCGAGAATTCTGATCTGCTTTCCTCTCTGGCTGAAATGCAGTGGTACAAGTGTTGAAGCAATCAGGAACTTTATTTTTTGTCGTCTTTTTAATCGAAGAAAGACCTGCGAAAGATTTGAAAAATAATCACAAACGTGTTCAACTGTTGAGACCGTGACTTTATGTTCCCTTTCGTTGCTGATTTGATCACAAAACTGCTATCTCAAATACTAATCTCGAAATATAGAATATAACAAACACTGTTCATTTTATTAATGTACCAAACATAACATAGAGACTGCAGTCATTGTACCGTGTCAAATTTACCGAGCTTATACGTATAGTTCAGTTATTTCCTGTATTAGCTTGCAGCCATGCAAACGAAGAGTCTAAACTAGGCCAAACAAAGCTGTTTTGCTGGAACAACTGAGCTAGCACATCAATGAAATCAATGCTGCACTATTTTGAGAGCACTCTTGAGCTGCGACTCCATTGGCATATGGAAAGGCCTGATATCCAGACATGACACAGCGATATGTTTGGGGTGCGATGCTGGCTTGCGTTTCCAGCCTTCCGAAGTGATGTGAGGAATCCCTAACCTACTGGACTAGGCAAACCTTTCCGCAAAGCAAGTTAAGCAACTGTGTACTTGTGATGCTAATTCCAATCTGTATGTTATTGTATTCTCCGGTGATTGATTTTCATTCTACAATATAAGGAACATGTGAAAGTAAAACTAGTGTAATATTGTTCTTATGTTTTGGTCCATCAATAAAACATACTATGGGCGTCTCTTTTAGAGCTCTCAGCTCCTGATTTTTTTATTCACTTGTGAATTGATTCTGTGTCTGAAAATGATTCTCTTTGATTTTTTAAAATAAACTCTTAGAATAAAAAAAGAGAATCACTTTACAAAATTAAGACAAGCTACTTTTTTCAGCTCCCAGCTCCTTAGTTCATTTTAAAAGAGTCACTTCACAGAATCAGATAAGAATCATTTTTTCTGAAAAACAGCGTTTGGCAGAGTTCCTCTGATTCTGGCTGAGAATCAGGAGCTCAGAGCTTGCCAAAGGGGCCTATATAATAGAGATAATTGCTTGTGTGACCTTGTTTTAAAGGCTAATAGCTAATTTAACCTTGTTTTATCAATTTTGTTTATTTGATCATGCTTTTGGACCACTAATAACCAATTTGACCCAAAACATTGCTTATTTGACCATTTTTTTCAGCAAATCAGAGTCAAAATAAGCAAAGTTGAAAAAATAGGGTCACATTAGCTATTAGCCTTCAAAAGAGGGCCAAAAAAGCAAATGCCCCAATATAATATTGTATATCCTAACCTTGGCTCTCCAAATGGCAGAGCACATACTGGGAGTTCATTTCATCCATCAGAAAAGGAGTCGCCAATTTTTGTAAGGGTAGTCGGTAGGAGTCACTGACACGTTTATGATATTCTGGCATCATTTTCTGGTGACACCTACAGCTATATAGTAGTAGAGATCAGTAGGTGGATCTGAAGGTGGGAAGTACTAGATTCTAATTTGGTGAGATAATTAGAAGACATACCCAGTCTCACCAGGAAACAACTATTCTGTATTATTTAAATAAGGGAAATTTTGTCTGTAGGACATGGTCCGATGTCCTTAAAACAATATCGATTCGGGCGGTATGGTCATCACCAATACACATATAGATAATGTTCCACTGACAAATTTCCTTTTAAATAAACATGTTGCATCACCCTAAAATAACAAACTAAGAATGGCGTTGTGCTGATATGCATCTTGTTAGATGTCTCTTCGTACTTTGAAGTGATAACAAGGTCTAAAATAAGAGGCAATTACTTGATCCTTTTGAAGTTCCAAAGATCCATTTCTTGCACAAGGAAGCAAAAGAATTATATACGTAATAACTTTATTGCAAATGTTTTGAGAAAATAAACGGGCTCATGAGGAGATATCGTGACTGTTCACATATAGCATGCAAATGGATCTTAGTGAGTCCAGCGAGAATCAAGACCGGCCACCAAAATATCAGGGAAACACCCATTATATTTTGTCCTCAAACAAGAAATAATTTCCCACTTTTCAGTGGTCCTCAATCATCTTGTGCTGTTATTGATGTCCTGAATCTTCCTGTGTCCATAGGCAGATTCCCCCAAGCAATAATACTCGTACTTGCAGCGTCCGAATGGTAACATATGACACACACATAAAAAAAGAAATGGAAACATAATTGCTCAAATATCTCTATTTGTTAAACAACTAAGCTACACAGAAGCAGAAAAAATATAAGGAAACTCTTCTTACAAAGTTGGAAAATTTATCTATTTTAGATTATTTATTTTTTGAAACCGGGATAACGCTGTAGTCTTCATGACAAAACAATAAACATGGATAACTCTGCTAGGTATACAAAGTAATGCCCGTACTCATTTCAGGGAAATCCTGAACATTCCTATTGCCACTGGTATACCGCTCTGGTCTGAGACAAATTTCAGCCGAACTGAAAAATAATAAATCTGGAGAGATTCATTTTCAGACGTTTGGGAATTTTTTTTTGTCAATTTTTTATTACTGGTTTTTGTATTTTGGAACAGAGAGAGTATTTTATCCAGTACTCTGGCTGATTGGTTGGCATTAACCATAAAGCTTTGGGTATGAAATGGAGTACGTAAAAAGTATCAGACCAAGATCATTGTGATCTGCCAACCTCACAGGTGCTAGCAGTACAATAATCAGTGGAGGGCACGTGTATGCCTTTATTGATTGGACCACGCCATGGTCACCCCAATTTGCAAATATCTCCACAACTCTCCAGAAAAAAAAATCATTCGCACTATTAAGTAAATTACCACGGTATATATATATACTCTTCTAAATTAAGAGACCATCTGTAGCACAAAGCAATTGACTAACGTACCCCAGCTGTGAAGAACTCACCGAGCTGAAACAATGACAGATTAACAAAACCTTTTGCAAACTATTTGTGTGACTCATGGATGGAGATTCAACTATAGACTTGCACCTCCGTAGCATCTTTTTCTTTTTTTCACTTTATTTGTTTTTGCCTTGTTTACCCATGCTATTTGTGGTGTGGTGAAAATTTTGTAATAAGAACCAGACTGTGTGCTTTATGTTATGTTTCCATTATCAAAAAAAAAAAAAAAAAAAAACCAGCTGCAGCCCAAAGCAAACCAAGGTGAAACAATGACAGATTAACAAGACCAGTTGCAAGCATACCCAGATGCTAGAGAAGATTCCAGCGCCGCAAGCAACAACCCACCATCACAGCTGCCTTGTCCTCCCCATGTTTTTGCCCCCTCACCCGTCACCAGCACTACAATTTACATTTGATATATTTTTGTTTCAGAGAAAGCCACCACAATTCCGTCTATAAATGAGCCCCTCTTCCATGCCTCAATTCCCTTTTCCCCTCCTCTCCTCCTCCGATACCAAGGTTCGCTTTGATCCTGTCGTGCAGCACCTGTGTTGCATACCATCTTCTCCTAGTGTTCTTGGTTCTTAGCCTCTCTCTCTCCTGTGGCCCTGAATCTTTGTGCTCCAAGAAAGGAGCCCTGCAAGAATTTTCACACTGAAAACTAAGATCTCCTAGGGAGAGTCTGCCGAAATTTTTACCTGCCATCGAGCTTGTAGACACATTTGTTCTCAAACGATCTGTTCTTTATTTGTGTTGCTATAATTTGTAACGTTTTGGTTTTTGTTTGATCCATGACTGAGTAGAGAGGCAAAACCAAAACCAGTGGCTTGTTAGATGCTACAGATCCTCTCTGAGGTCCTCCTCTCCGGATTTATGGTCAGCTCGACGCTCCGGCGAGGGTCCCATCTTGTTCTCTCCTTCTCCGTTGTGTTCCTCTACTGGTTCTATGTTTTCTCAGTAAGGTCGTAGCCACCAGAGCTTTTCCATTAGGTTCCCTCTACAAATTAGCCATATTCTAGAAGAAGCTTTTAGACATAAATTAGGGTGCTGGAAGAATTTGTAGTTCAGGTTTCGAGAAAACAAATTGTTCAGGATGTCGCTGTTTGGTGGTACCTTTTCTAGTGGGACCTCATCAGGCTCGAGTCTCGGGACCCGTAGCTGTGGGTCAGAGAGTGACATGGAGCTCCAGGCCCGGATGGAGCTGAAGCGAAAGAGAAGGATGGAGTCGAATCGGGAGTCCGCAAAGCGGTCGAGGCAGCGCAAGCAGCAGCGTCTCGATGACCTCACCTCTCAGGTTCGTGTTGCTGAAAGTTATCTCTACAAATTTATATTTTCAACCATATTATGGTGTGTTGATTTTGTAGACTACATATATACTTTTGCTAGGTTACCTTTAACTTGCTTTTTGTATTGAAGCTTGCACTCGTGTGCAGGTGAATTTGACACCAAAAAAGCAAAATCAGATGAAAAAAGGACTTGAGCTTCAGGACCTGCTCAAGCCAACTCCAATAACGCACGGTGACCTTTTTTTGAGGGTCTCCTCCCAACAAACCGCTTCTTAAGTTGAACAACACCAAGATTCCACTAAAAGGATGTTATTAATTGAAAAATGCTGCGCTATCACTTACAATAAACCCAGCACAAATTGCTATGTACCATTGTCAGACCATCAGCAATGAAAAATTCACATAATTTTTGCAAGAATTAACCGTCGCTTACAATATACCTAGTCGTTATGCTATATATCAGCAAATAAGTTTATAATAACTAACTATTTATAAAAAATTGATATATCATCCTACAACGAGCTTCAATGTTTTTTGACATGAATTCCCAGACGGTACAAGTTCAATTGTTAAACCAGAGTGCTGTCTTGCGTATAAAACAGGTTGATCAGCTGAGCGCCAAGAAACAGCAACTCGTCACAGCGCTAAACATCATTGTTCAGAACTACGCAGCTGCTGAAGCCCAGAACTCGGTGCTACGCACGCAGATGATGGAACTGCAGAGCAGGTTCCGCTCGCTCCGTGAGATCCTCTATCAAATGAACGCAAACCAGCTCACGAACGCCGCAGCACCTTCTACACATCCGTCAACGATCGTCAGCGCAGCTTCTGGTTTCAATCCTTTCGGTGCCGGCGCATGGAGCTCAGGGATGCAGATGGTGCAGCAGCCCATGGATCAGTTGCTCTACCAGTGCTTCTAGATAGGAGGATGCAGTGGCTAATGGAAACTTGGCGAGCGTTGTAGTGCCATTATTTGTATCAAAAGTGGCCTTCTGCATCCTGATTTCTTTTGTACGGGGTCGTGGGTGCACGGTGATGGTGTGTTGGCCTTTTGCTGCTGTTGGTGGTAGAGGCTTGTCTTGTATAATTGGTGAAATGGTTAGTGGCATGTTGTCTTTTGGCATCGTGTGAGGTGTCGGTAATTTTTAGTGGGTGAGAGCAGGGCAAAGGAGGGTTGTCCATGGAGCGTGCCAAACGCAGTGATAAGAAATTAATGCGTTCAAGTTCCATATGTCATTGTCTAAGAGATGATCAAATTAGTCTCTTTATGTTTTATGCAACTCCTATGATGGCAATACTTCACAAAAGATTTTGGACATTAATGAAACCACAAATATATGGTACATCACACATTCATAATGTCCTTCCTGCTCCTAGCGGTAGAAGATAAGGTTCGGAAAAAAAGGAGAAGAGGAGAACAGCTAGGTAAGCTTGGCCATTTTTATCACATTTTATTTTCCTGTAAAATATTTATACCTAAACATTTTATTTTCCTGTAAAGTATGTGTACTGACCATTTTATTTTCATTAATTTCTTTCAATATATAGTTTTAGATTAAAAATTAGAGAAGTATATTTGTGGTTATGACCAAAATCACTTGCAGAGTATTGCCATCACCGGATGTGCATAAAACAACAAGGGCCTAATTTATTGTTTCTTAGAGAATGATATATGGAACTTGAACACAATAATTTATTGAGCAAATCCCTTATTCGCCCTCAAAAATTTATCCAATCCGTTATTCGCCCACAAAATTTTCTAGTTCCCTTATTCACCTTTATTCTTAATTTTTCTTCCCTAATTCGAGCTAACTGCTGTATAAAAGCACATTTTTATCCATCTAAGTTAAAAAAGACCAAAATACCCTGAAACTAAGAGAAGTAAAATTTGATATTCTTAAACACATATGTTTTCATAACAAAAAAAAAACTTCAAAAATACATATTTAATTAACATGTATGTTTTCATATTTTTGAAAACATACATGTTTAAGAATATCAATTTTACTTCTCGTAGTTTCAGGGCATTTTGATTTTTTTCAACTTAAATGGGTAAAACTAAGAATGAGGTGCGAATAAGGGAATTGAAAATTTTTGTGGGCAAATAAGGAATTGAATAAATTTTTGAGGGTGGATAAGAAATTCTCTCTAATTTATTAAGCAAATTCTACGGTAGACCAAGTAAACGTGGACTATTTATTTGCACGGATCTCGATGAGTAAATAGTTCTTTTACCTTCTAAAAGGTAAAAGCTCTTTCGTAATTATTAATTATTATAATATTTATTTTGGAAAGAAATCAGTGAGTTATGGAAAATAATGCCTATACAATTTCCATGTTGGCATATATAGTTTCCATATTAGCTAAGGTGATTATAATTCATATTTTTCTTTTTTTTCTCTCTTCTTAAATTCAACGCCTAGATTGATTTGATGGTTCACGTCCTAGGAGGTAAAAAAAGAAGGGTTGGTCTACCTTAGCAAGCCTCATTTATTATCATTGCCATTGGCAAATGCTGACGAGCTACATCCCCTGCCTTCAATGATATTGAAAGTAGTTATTGAAATGGTTAAGTATAAATACTTTTACAGGAAAATAAAATAAGTAATAAAAAATTATGGTCGAGCATGTCACCTTGCTGTTCTTCCTCTCTTTTGTTTCCAAACCTAGTCTTCTGCCGCTAGGAGGAAGGACATTATGAATGTTATGATATTTCAACATCACATTGGGAAAAAAATTACAACCCTGTTTGATAGACTAAAGCTAATAATTGGCTCGGGTCTGTTTGGAGTCTCTTTTAACCATGTGAGAAGAGAGAAACAAGTTTGTGGAATGATAAAAATCAGAATTTGGCGCTAAGCCCCATATTTTAGCTCCTTTTAATCCCTTTTAGCTTTTCCTCATGACCTAATATACTAATGCCAGGGGAGTGCTAACAATCAATCCACTTTTAGCTCCAGCTACTTGGATGCACTGACTAATTTTATCCAGCTAACTAGCTCTTTGTCCAACAGGGCCTAAGAAAATACAGAGCTTCATTTCAATGTCTTTGCAACGAAGATTCTAGTAATTAAATAAAATGAGGGCACTGGTTGTATTTTGAAATGTAGGAACCATTTTCCATTCCATTTTATCGGATGATTCAAGGATCAAAGAGACGCTCCAGCTGAAATTGGGTTTGGCACCTGAATGATTAAGTTTCTCTTTTTTTTAAGGTTGTAGTGGTCTGACATTTTATTCCAAAATTCCATACTGCTCGCGAAAAGGAAGCCTAGAGCCACTTTTCCGGATTTTGATGCACCAATGGGTGAAATTTGGTCAGTAAATTTGCGAACCGACCAATGACAATTAGAATTGAATAGGGTGTGCATAACACAATCAGACGAAGGGACCCTGGAAGAACCAGATTTGTTTGGAAATCGAAGGGTCAATTTCTTGTTGACCTTCTAAGGCTACCATACATAAGCCCAGCACAGAAACAGAGCAGAGAATTATCCTGTGTCCCAGGAACCATTTGCACTCGTGTACGCATTGTGTAGGATGCTCTTCAGTCCGTATCATTCCTTCTGACCCAGTAGCAAGTAAGGTCGGCCCATTGGCATAAAAAGTCAGCCCAGCTAGCTTGTATTGAGAAGCACATGCAGCCAATAATTCTCATTTTTAATTTGTTTTGACTTATTTTTTTGTTCGATTTCAGTATATTTTCTATAAAAGTTCAAATTCCTAGATATCCTTTACTGGTGAATTAAATCAATATTTTGAACCAAATGTTTGTTATATTGTTCTATACTTTGTAGTAATGTTCCAATGACATGTGCAGCATATCAAAATTCAAGTTTCACTTTTATTTTCACATAAGAACTATTAGGGCCTGTTTAGATCTTTAGAATTGAATTCATTCTAATAATTACAATTTAAACATAGATTAATTAAGCTAATATAATTGTATATAAAATCTATTTGTATATTTATTGTTAGGCATAAAAAGAGCATACTTATATGTTGTATTTCTATTGTAGGGAAGTGAGTTGAAGGTTGTACTTTAAGTTGGAGAATATAAATTATAGCATAATGATCTATAAAATCCATTTTCATCTTTCACCCTATGAATTTGAAATAGGCTTATTTGTGATCTTGGAAAAGTTGTGAAATGTCAAATTCCAAGACAAATAGCCTAATACA
>BCLG01000632.1:100487-112470 GCA_001602295.1 Zoysia matrella | reverse complement strand
TCTGTTTGGCCTCCCTTCAATATAAACTATATTACTATTTGGCACTCCCATGTTCTTATTTTCTAGCTCTGCCCAATACCCTTGTATGGACATAGAAAATTATAAAGTCATGGCACCAAACTAGAACATTTGAAGTCAATTATGGGTTGTAACCTCTAATTTCCATAGACAGAAACAAATAGTAAATGACGTCAATTATCAGTTGTCATGGTTCTGGATTCTAATGTTTCTGATCCAAATGCAAGGTAGCTGGTCCAAGGTTCATCTGACACAATCAAACTCTTTTTTTCCCTAGTAACTGGACGAGCCATATTATCTACTCCTTCCGTATTAGAATAAGTATCTTTTTTTGACTTTCAAATATAATGTTTTATCATTCATTTTATTTAAAAAATAATGAAAATATTATTTATTTTGTTGCAATTAATTTATTATTCAGAATACTTTATGTGTGACTTATTGATTTTTAAATGAGATGAATGACCAAATATGATTTTTCAAAGGGAAAAAAACACACCTATTCTAAGGCAGGGGGTATTTTTTCTTTCCTGAGTGCAAGCCATATTTATTATCTAGCTCGTGGGAATTTTGTGTTGGATGATGAAAAGGCTACTAAAACGTGGAATAGCTGGACATTAGTTATACATGGTATGACCATATGATGCTATGTACGTTTGGTTCAGGAAGTTTTGCCGCGTTGTAAAATCTGACCCAACAAGAGAATCAGAAATATTTGCATATCATCTGATATGCCACTTGAAATTTTAGATTTCCTTTTTGGCTTTTTGGTGCAATGTCCATCCTTGTACCAGTTTCCGTTGAAAATACCAGCAAAATACGAAAATTCATAAGCATATAAAGTCTTCACAAACATTATTGTTCACTTCCGTAGATCTAAATTGCTTCTGCACCCTGGAGAATGATGGACAATCTCTATGGGGTTTTTCGTAGATTACTCAAAATAGGAGACACTAGCAGATATATGAGCAATTTAGCTAGGGATATTTTTTGGAAAGGTAAACAGGAGGGAAATGGCGTTCTGAATCGTCATAAAAAAAATTTGACGTGAAATATGACTTAACGTGATCACGTGTACTATATCACCACAGGGCCATAAGTAAACGGCTTCAAGAAATAAGGGAAGGGACCAAATGTAACAGTTACAAAAGATTATGGGATGAAAACTAAACCTTCTTTATATATATTAAGGACAAAAGTTGGACTTAAACCGTTATAAAAGACCTAAATGTGTCCTTAGTACTAGTTTTTGTAGTATTAGTACTTACCAAGTACTCCATCCAGATTTAAAATATTGACACTGTTAACTTCTAACATCAAATTTGACCATTTATCTTTTTTAAAAATATATAATAAATATAATATATTTTATTATAATTAATTTACTGAATCATTAGTGACATTTGAAACATGATCAATAATTTTACACATTCGAATAAATTTTTTGAATTAGATGAACAATCAAAGTTAACGTTAAAAATCAAGGTGTCAATATTTTAAAACCAAAAGGAGTAGATAACCGCAAGGGTTCTCTGATCCATATCCAAAAATCAAAATTATACAACTTAAGGTCGTGCATATATACCCAGATATATTGAGATATAATTAAAGAGATCAAAAGGCCATATCCACAATGCAAAGACTACAGGCAATGACGGGGCCATATTAAAATGAATTTGTTTTGTTTTTCAACAACTTTCTTTGGATCTTATATATTTGTTTCGAGTAGTTGTGTTTTATTAATTAACAATGGTTCGTGTGAGGCTAAGATTTGGAGATCTTAGTTATAGTAAGGGCCAAATTGTACTTCAACCGTTATAAAAGACCTAGATGGTGTCCTACTAGTTTTTGAAGTACCAAGTAGGTTTGACTTTGAGGTCGGACCGCTAGGGTTCTCTGGTCCATGTACAGAAATCAACTTAAGGTCGTGCGCATATACCCAGAAGAACGAGCTATATTTAGAGAACAACGGCTATATCCCCAATGCAAAGACTACAGGCAATGCCGATGCCGCTGCTGTTGCTCCTCCTCCTCAGCCTAGTCAGTCTCAACAACTCCAGCCCACCGCCGGAGCCCGTAACCTGCACGAGCGAGACGTTCGACTGCACCGTCTCCAACGCATACGGCTCTTTCGCCGACCGCTCCATCTGCCATGCGGCCCATGTCACGTACCCAAGCACCGAGGAGGAGCTCGTTGCCGCAGTGGCGGCGGCCGCGGCGGCCAAGCGGAAGGTGAAGGTCGCCACAAAGTACTCCCACAGCATCCCAAAGCTCGCCTGTCCCGGCGGCACCGACGGCACCATCATCAGCACCGTCCGGCTCAACCGGACCGTGCGGGTGGACGCCAAGAAGCGTCTCCTGACGGTGGAGGGTGGCATGGTGCTGGCCGACCTGATCCGGGTCGCCGCCGACGCCGGGCTGTCGCTGCCTAACTCGCCGTACTGGTACGGCTTGACCATCGGCGGCCTTCTCGCGACCGGCGCGCACGGGAGCTCCTTGTGGGGAAAGGGCAGCGCCGTGCATGAGTATGTGGTTGGGATGAGGATCGTGACGCCGGCATCAGCGAGCCAGGGGTTTGCTATGGTTCGGGAGCTTGACGCCCATCATCCGGATATGGACGCGACCAAGGTGTCCCTCGGCGTCCTTGGTGTCATCTCACAGGTACTCACTGATATCTAGATTCTCTTCTCGAAACGATGCATAGTTCTCATAAAGATGTCGATATCTTCGTCATCTCACCATTAGATCCCTAGAATTTCTTGGTTAATTTGTGATCTACATGCATCATCGGTCCTAGATAATGTTAATTCCACGTGCACACGCCTGTGCAGGTTACTCTGTCCATGCAGCCTCTGTTCAAGAGGTCAGTCACGTTCGTGACGCGTAACGAATCGGACCTGACCTCGAAAGTGGCCGTGTGGGGCGCTCTTCACGAGTTCGGCGACATCAAATGGTTGCCCGCGGAGCGCAAGGTCACCTACCGCGAGGACGATCGCGTCGACGTCTCGTCGCCGGGCAATGGCCTCTATAACCCGCTAAGCTTCCGCTCGCTACCAACTAGCGAGATCGTCGCTGGCAGAGCTGAAGGTAATGGAAAACTTGCAGCGCTCCATCACTAGAGTCTCATCATCAGACCTACTACTAAATAAATATATATTGTGATCGCTTATATTTGCAGCTGAGCGGCTGGAGAAGAACGGCACCGATGCTGAACGTTGCGAGGCGCAACGGCAGTTGAGTGCGTTGTACGAGAAGGAGGCGTTCGGCTTCACCAACGATGGCGTCTCTTTCACGGGATACCCGGTGGTTGGGTACCAGCACCGCATCCAGGCGAACGGCGGGTGCATCCACAGCCCGGAGGACGAGCTCCAAATCCAATCTGCCTGCTCGTGGGACCCTCGCATCCGTGGCCTCTTCATCTACAACTCAGGCTTCAGCGTCGCGCTGTCCAGGGCGCCGGCGTTCGTCGCCGACGTGCAGAGGTTACGTGACCTCAACCCTAGCGCGTTCTGCGCGCTCTACTCCTCGGCAGGCTTGACGATGCGCTACGTCAGAACGTCCTCCGCCTACCTCGGGAAACCGGAGGACTCGGTCGACTTCGACATTATCTACTACCGAAGCCGCACCCCCGGGACGCCGCGCGCGCACGCCGACGTTATCGACGAGCTCGAGCAGATCGCGCTACGCAAGTACGGCGGCGTCCCTCACTGGGGCAAGAGCCGCACCTTCGCCTTCGATGGCGCCATCGCCAAGTACCCCAAGGCCAACAAGTTTCTCAAGGTGAAGGATCGTTACGACCCAGACGGGATCTTCTCTAGCGAGTGGAGTGACCAGGTGCTCGGTATCAAGGGCAGCCCCAGCATCGTGCGGAAGGGATGCGCCATTGACGGGCTCTGCGTCTGCTCCGACGACTCACATTGTGCGCCGGAGCAGGGCTACTTCTGCCGGCCAGGAAAGGTCTACAAGAAAGCAAGAGTCTGTGCGTTCGACGCAAATAGTTCGTGACCAACGCACGTACTGTGGCTGGCGAATAACATTGTGATGCCGAATCTTCCTAATTACCAAGCCAAAATTGAAATAAGCCATCCCAAATATCGTGGTGAGACTTGGACCACATACGACCTTAAAATAGTGCTAACAATGATGAGTATGATTAGCAATGAATAAGTATGGTTAAGAAAAACAGAAAATAATTAGTGCCTTTTTAAAATGGTTAGAGCATCTATCCAAGAGCTCTCTAAAAACTTAAATCAAAGTATTGGAGATTAGTATAAAAAACCATCTCTAACAGATCTCTTAATTAAACACCTTCTATCTTTTTCACCCCTACAAACTTTCTTCAGTAAATTTCACAAAACAACAGTTACTTTGTCAAAACTATCGCAATACTACAAATTAAGAAAGTATTTGACAAAACTACAAATTTAGTGCATCTATGTATCACAAAACTACATATTTAAATATTGTACCGCAAAACTACAGATTTAAGAAGTCACAAAATCTGTAGTTATATGATACATCACTCATAAAATATGTAATTTTTTTATACATTTTTTAAATTTGTAGTTTCGTGATATATGGATGCACTAAATCTGTAATTTTGTGAAACTTTCTGTTAAATCTGTAGTTTTGTGATAGTTCTGATAAATTAGTTATATTTTTTTGAAATTTTCTCAAACTTTCAAATTTACAACTTACCACATAGAAAAAGTACAAACAATATGTTGCAAAATTTATTATTGTTTGGAACCGAGTGGCATAAACTAACAAAAATCAATCATATATCTATTAATTTGGTGTATTAAAAGTTACATACAGTGCGCCAGTATTGACCATGTGACCAATGTGGACTATGTGTTGCCTATCAACCACAATAGTCAAAATAAAACATCCCCTCTACTCTTAAATGTTATCTGTTGATCTACTTTTAATGTAATCTTTGACTATTTGGTTTTGACTTTTAACGTAATTTTGACCATGCAATGATAATTTAAGGATTCCGTTAATAAATTGTTGCCGTCATAGACTTCTAACATTAATTTTGACCATTCATCTTATTCGAAAAATTAGTTCAAATATGTAAAAATGAAAGTCGTGATTGAAGTAACATTAATAATAAAGTAAATTATAATAAAATATATAATATTTATTAATTTTTTAAATAAGACAAATAATCAAAATTTATGTTAAAAGTTAACGGCGATAACAATTAAGGAACGAAGGGATTATTTCATAAGCACGTAGCCCTTAGAGTGCGCTGTCTGTTGACCACAAGGGCAGTATTTTTTATGTCCACATGGGCAATTATAAGAATTTATGGCATGTTAATTAAGTACTACTTTCATCCCTAAACTCTTGGCGCTTCTAACTTTTATATCATGTTTAACTATTCGTTCTATTCAAAAATTTTGTAAAAATATCATTTATTTTGTTGTGATTAATTTTATCATAAAAAATGCTTTAAACATAACTAATTTATTTTTCTGTTTGTTAAATTTTTTTGAATAAAATAAATGGTCAAATATGGTGTAAGTCAAAAGAGTAAAGAATTTAGAGATGGAGGTACTAGGTAATCTCCCGTATCATTTAGTGCCCGATTGAATCATCACAGATTATTAAACACAAGTTTACGTAAACTGATTGAAAACAAAATTTGATGGGGGTGTTTGGACCTGTGATGCTCTCTTTTTCAATGATGGGCCGTCATGCTCTCTCTTTCAATGACGGCCCATGCTCTAGCATCAGTTGCGGTCCTTGCGGCCAGACTTCTACCCCACGGTAACGTAACCTCACGTACTACGACGTACTCGTGCCAGAAATTTTCCACTCCGCCCAC
This sequence comes from Zoysia matrella, assembly GCA_001602295.1. Classification (NCBI taxonomy): domain Eukaryota; kingdom Viridiplantae; phylum Streptophyta; class Magnoliopsida; order Poales; family Poaceae; genus Zoysia; species Zoysia matrella. Next base: position 106,616 of record BCLG01000632.1, on the reverse strand, counting down.
GTCAATTTTCAGCCTCCCCCTGGGGTCATATTACTGACCATGTTGCAATAATTAGAGACTTAGTTTACTATTTTAAATAGAAATTGATTTTCTCTTAAACAGTAATTTAAAACCTATTTGAATCATCCTGTTTTTAATGACCTCACATGAATTTTTTTTTCATTTTTCTCAATATATATTTCTGAAACATTTTAAATGTTCTATCTTAGTGAATTGAAAGTTGCAATAGTAAAATTTAATTGTTCTAGTACTGAAAAAATGTTCCAGCAGTAAAAGCTAATTGTTTCATGAGTAAGACTGTTTTTCTAAGTAAAAAATTGTTATAAATATTTCAATGGATGGATTCACAGTAAAAGGGAAAAGAAAATAAAACAAATTTAATAATTTATTTTTTAGAAAATTTTAAATAATCAGTACAAGTGAATTTTTAGTAGTAAGATTCTATTGCTCTACTGGTAAAAATAAAATGTTCTAGCAGTAAAATCGATTGTTCTATTAAAAAAAATAAATTATACAAAATAATTCGATGGATGGATATATGAGCACAGTAAAAAGGAAAGTAAATGGAAAAATAATAAATAAAGAAAAAGTTTAAAAATAAAATAATAAATAAAATGGAAAATAGAAAATATAGGGAAAATAAAAAGAAGTAACGCATTAAAAAACAAATAAAAAAGTTATTATGTGATCAAGCAAATCGAAGGAATGATTCCGAATAAGCAATGCCGATCACACAATACAAGGAGGTTTGGGTGTTTCAGTCTTTTTTATCAGCTGAGGTCGTTGCTACCCTTAATTAATACGGGTCTTCGATACCCGTGTGCGGCACCCGAAGCGAGGCAGCACTCCACACGCCGTGACTGAAGCAGCGCAATAAAAGTTGGACCCACGCGGATGTAGCATTTCAAACTCAGGGCTCGCTGCGCGAAACAGAGCACCGGTAACCGGTTGGATGAGAGCTGCTGCTGAGAGACAGCGCTTTGCATTCTATTTAATATGAGTAAAGAAGTAAATTAATCCCAAATTAATTACTGCTTGATATCTATCTGAAATTATAGTCTAAACGATCTGTATTGTAATACAAAGCACTCTGCATTCTATTTAATATGGGCAAAGAAGTAAATTAACCTTAAATTACTGCTTGATATTTGAAATTATGATTTAAGCGACCTGTATTCTGTATTGTGTGATCAGAGAGAGTATGTGCGCAAAGAAAAAAAGGGCCATAAGCGTGAGGCCGTAAGGTGGTGGTCGGAGGAAGGCGGTGTGTTGGCCTAGGCAGAGGAGATCATTCCTGCTCCCTCCGACCACCCCTAACAAATAGGCTTTTGCTTTTTTTTTTTTTTGCCAACTTCACAGTTTTTTATTTTTCTTTTTTTTTCTTTTCTCTTACAAGCTCAGTTTTTTATTTTTTCCGGGCCACTATAGTCTGGCCAGTACGTGTTTCTCTATTTTTCTTCTATTTTTTATTTCTATTTTGTAGACCTTTACTTTTATTATATTTATTTAGAAACTATTTTTAGTTAATTAATTAATTATTTTTTACTTGGTTATTATTGTTTTATTTTTTATTCATTCTCAATTTATATATTTTAGTTTTTTCCTTTTTGATCAATTTTATTTTTATTACTAAAATTTTACTAATGAAACAATTGATTGTTACTGTTGGAAAATTTTATTTTTACCATTGAAATTTTTTATTTTATATTTTTTATTTATTCTACTTTTTTCCTATGCATTAAAATATTTACGAGAAGAATAAATTTTATTACTAAAACAATTGACTTTTTTGGCGGAAACAAATTATATTCACTGCTACACAATTGAATTTTACTTTTAGAACAATTGACTTTTTAGCTGGAAAAATATATTTATTATTGGAACAATTGAATCTAACTAATGGAGCAGTTGACTTTTATGTCTAGAACAATTTATATTTACAATTAGAACAATTAAAATTTTCTAATAGAACAATTAACTTTTATGATTGGAGAAATTTATATTCACTATTAGAAAATTGATCTTTGAAGTTTCGTATTTTTCTTATAGTTGTAAAGTTTCGTATTTCTCTATTTTTTATTTTAAAAATAAGTTTTCAAGAAACTATATATTTTTATTAAAATGAGCGCACTAAATTTTTATCTCTCGTGATTTAAAAATGTTGGCACCATTAACTTTTGACATTAACTTTGAATATTTTTAGCACTATTTCAACTAGCTCTGATATCTATGGTAACACGACGGTCTAAGAAAAAATAGTAAATTAAGAAAATGGAGTAATATATTAATATTAAAATTTGAACTTTTCATTCTTCACCATTAATATTAATATTAATTTAAAATAAATTTGTTTTATTTTACGATAACTTTTTTGAATCTCATATATTTGTTTCGAGTAGTTATATTTTGTTAGCTAACAATGGTTCTCGTGGACTCAATATTTAAAAAATTTGAAAGAGCTCGTCTGTCAGAGTCGCAAAGGGTGTCAACAGAGAGATTCAATCTGTCATATTTGTAAAAAAAAAAACTTTACATGTGGTTTAACTTATTTTATTGAGTATATTTTGCCATGTGTATATAGAAAAAATTATGTTTTTAAAAAGTAGAAATAGGGATTATCAAATTTAAAAGAAGTCTAACCCGTTCGTTGAATTTGGGCTCATGAAGTCTAAAAACATCCTCACATCAGCAATGAAAAAAAAACTGAAATAGTTCAAACCGGCCCAACTCGGTACGGAAGGAAAAAAAATACGGGCGCGCGGTGTGGCTCGGTGGTCGAAGGTCGCTGTTTTTCCGGCGTAAGCGGAATATAATCGGACCCCGTACGTGCGCCTCCGGCGGGTAGATGGCTCTGTTCTTAAATTAAATTGTCGTCGTGTCATTGATTTTTTAATTAATATTTGAACATTTATTTTATTTAAAAAATTTATTGAAATGTGTAAAATTTTAAGTTGTGACTCAAATAACTCAGTGATAAATTAAATTATCTCAAAAAATATAAAATTTATAAATTTTTCTAAATAAAATAAATAGTCAAAGTCGAATTTAAAAGTGGACGGTGACATTAAGTATGTCAACACCTCTGCCTGGGTCACGTTCTGCACGTCTACACCTATACGCATGCATGATACGGATGTGCGTGTTCATCCAGCATACTAGTCCGACTTGGAATCCGTGATGAAAGATAACGTGCCAATCTGTCGGCTTGACCAATCGATCGGCCGGCGGCGGCAGCAACTGGAACATGCAAATATTGCAAGTCACTGGAAGGAAAAATACCCATCCATGTCGGCAGTGCGATCTGCGCAGAAACCAAGCAACAGAACGACATGAGCGCCCGCGCCACGAGCCCGTGAAATGTCTCCCGGCACGGCTTCATCTTCAGCGGCGTGCGAGGTCCCTGCGCCTCGCGACGAGACCGCGCGCGCGCAACACCAGACCGGTTTATACAGGCTCGTGCAGGAAGACAAGAGCATCACGGCCGCACATGGGCCGCCAAACGCGCGCATGTGGCCCTCCAAGACGGGGATCGATGGCGGCGCCCATGGTGCTGGAGACGAAGGGAACACAGCGTAAGGCGTCGCTAACTCTGGCGAAAAAAGTTTATTGGGCGCACGCATCGGTCTGTTCAGTTTCCAAAACAGTTCTAAGTGGTTAAACAACTGATTCATATTGCTTTTCTGTGTGAAAGAAAAATTGTATCACATTATTTTACCTTGCAGCATAGCACAGACACTCGAACCTTACTTTAAATATGTAAAATTATAAGTTATATTTCAAAAAAATGATACCGCAAAATATAACAAAATATACGATACTTACCATATTTTTTTTTATTAAAATGGACAATAAAATTTGATGTTAGAAATCAACATGATAACAATTCAAAAATAGTGAGAATAGAAGAGTTTAAGGCGTATTCCCTTATTTTTAAAATATAAGTATTTTTAGATGGATTAAAATGGTTTTAACAGCTTACAGCAAAAAGTAATGTCGATTGATCATGCGTACGTGGTCTCGTTACATTCACCATCAAACCAACTACCATAATAATTCTCTCCTTTTTTATTTGAGACTATATATTTATACAATATTACTATTCAATGTTAAAACTAATTGACCTTGTCTAAGCAAAAAAAACTCTCTCTATTTTAAATTAAATGATGTTCTACCAATGATAGCATAGAAATCAACACCAATATCAAAAAGACCCTGCTGCCTCCGAGTTCACAGACATCCTGTCCCTGCATGCTACTGCGCTCATTTAAATCGCTTGGTAACCTGTGAGGCGCTAAGCAGCAAGCTGGACACGTTGACCTGATTACCAATAGGGGTAGCAGTGGTAAACCTGTGCTCCTTTTTACATTGGATGGGGAGAACACCATCTATTCTGGTAAAAACATAACCGGCTAAAACGACATGTAATGTAAATTAGTATGGAGAGAGTACTTCAAATTTGGAACAGAGGTATAGGAACTAAGATACCTGCATTGAGTGGACATAGTGTGCTAAGGATATTGTAAAAGCTGATCTTCCTTCAAAAATGCGCCGGCAGACATCAAAGACAGAACACTTGTTGAAGTTCTTTGCAGCGCGCGCTGATGCTAGCTTCCAACATTTCAGGATCTTCTAGAGCGTTTGAAGATTCTGTGCTGGAGGTTCAACGATACTTGCCGCATCTTTCTGATGAAAGCAGATCAGTTTGCAAACAAGACTTCTCTTGGAGATCGTTCTGATGAAAGCATATCAGTTTGCAATGGACACAAAAATGAGGACTTCCGGGGATCACCAAATCCCCCTAGAATAATGAATATCCGAACGATGCATTCTGAAAAAGGAACTAAAAATGGAACTACTAGCTTAAGATCCTAGAGTTTCTTCTTCTTAAATGTATATAGAAAGCACGTACTTGCACAAATTGTACATCATATCAATGCCTCAATGGAACTGAAGCAGCATATAAGCATTGAATAACAACCAGAATCTAACTATTAGAAGGAAAATAAAGTGTTTATAAACATTTACTCTCACTAGTATAGTAATTATTCTAAACATGAACTAATTATCTTATATATGTGGCTTTTCTTTAAGTACAGATTGATTTCTTACCGTGCTGACAAAATTATTGACAAATAAACTCTAAAGTGCTCTATGTTTCTGCACATATTCCTCGATATTGGCAGCGCTGCGCCGGCATAAACGAGGCCCTGTACCAAACTTTAAAGTGGAGTTGGTAAGGCCTCTTTGTAACTTTTGGTAGAAATTTCATATGAATTATATAGAAATTTATAGTATATTTGAGAAAAATCCCATCATACAAAGAGCCGTAAAATAAAATAATAGATATCGTGTAATGTATTACATATCAACAATAGAAATGACTTAGCGATCGGTGCAGTAGCAGGCGCCTGCCAAACTGGCCAGACCTTGAACTCGTCGGAAAAAAATTGGAACTTTGATTTTTTTTTTGCATTTTCTTAAAAAATTGAACTGATTCATGTGGATTCTTGTGTTCCAAAGAGCGGTAGCAATGATTAACATGGAAAAAATTGGAAAAGTGGGGGCCCTGTGTAACCGCACAGGTCTCCGACCTAATGGAGCACGTCATACCAATGCATTGGCTTTTACGATTAATTTGAGAATGCCTATGCTGCTTTTACCTTTGTGAATGCCTTTTTTTATTTTCTCCCAGGTCAAAGATCTTGAACAACTGATCATAATATTCTGAATAATGAAAACCAATCCAACTCGATAATTTTTTTGCTGAGGTGTCATAAAAGATTGGATGATGATAGTGATTAATCTGGTCGCGCAAGATGGACTTTAGATTTTTTTTGGATCTTTTTGTAAGAAATACAATGAGTGCAAGATGTCAAAATCCATCCAAGTGAAAAGGAAAAAGAAAGGTACCCACTCCATTTTTAATCAGGGTCACAATTGACTTTTAACGTTAACTTTGATAATTTATCTTATGCAAAAATATATGAGAAATATCATATATTTTGTTATAAATTATTTTATCATTAAAGGTATATAAAAAATCGAGGGAGTAATTTGGCCTTATTTGGTATATGAACTTACTAAAAAAAACAGCTTATTCAAACAACTGGAATACACTATGAATAAGCT
>BCLG01000632.1:51734-100164 GCA_001602295.1 Zoysia matrella | reverse complement strand
GACACGTAGCATCAGATTCTTAAGAACATCATGTAATCTTGTTTAAGCTTCTTATTGTCGTCCCATCGAGCCAGCACGATCTTGATGATTCAGGCAATGGATCGTAGCCACCTTCTCCATTTGCTGGAAGGGAAAGCATCAACCTTGCAGTTGAATACACTCTCACACCCTTTGCCGTAATAGGCAAAGGGAAAAAAGCAAAGGGGAAGGAAAATATCAACCCGTCAGTCCTCCGAAAATGCGGTATAGAAACATGCAGTACATGCTCATCAGTGCATGTAAACAGCAGCCATGCTACGCCACGCGAGTCTGATGCCCTACCGAAACGGCAGGGCCAAAAAGATCCAAAAAAACCGGAGGCACTGACGGGTTGAAACAAGGATCATCGATCGATCTGCCAAGCGACATACATGGCTGGTTCGATCAATCACTCCAGCGGAGCAGCATGACGACGCAGCGGCGGATGATGTAGAGCTTGGCCCTCTTGTCCCTAAGAGATTTGTTCAGCCTCCCCATCTGCCTCGCCTGAATGCCAACCTTCATGGTTGCTGAGACAAGCACAGCTACAAAGAGAAGGATACTGATGTAGAGTGTGGTGACCAAACTGTGGTTGGGGTTCTTACAAAATTTGGTGTAATTGTGCAGGTCTGCAGGACTTGGTAGCCCCTGCTAACTGTGAGGAAGTAAGGTGCAGGGGCCTTTATATAGGGGCAGAATGCTAGAGCTGGGGAGAGGTATACATGCATGGAAGATATCATATCACAAGACCATCATAGCTCTCACATGCAAGAAGCCTGTGCCATGACTAGGAGGCACCCTCCTGACACAGCATGCCATCTTACTACTCTTATTCTTTTTTTGGTCAATTGCTTACGAGGTTGCAAAAAAGTTTCCCTAAGTTGCAGCAAGACACGTGGGCGGCCATTACTATTCATTGAGATTTACAGTGCTGTACGCGCGCATGACAAAATTGAAAGAAGTGCTGGGCTATTCATGGAGGAGACAAGGTTAACGCAGACGCGTGCCTGTTGGATTGTTTAGTACGTTCAAGAAAGTTAGGGCTCCCATCTCGGGGAGATCTCGTCGGTTGTGATAGGCATGGATGTGATTTCTAGGAAGGTTATCAGAGCTTTGGAGTTCGCTACTGCATCAACTAAAATCAGTTAACCTGAGGGTGTTACATAGAAGCTCAGTAATTGGCAGTAGGTTAATTTAATATAAGTACATATCCATAGTACTAGTGGTTTTACAAAATTACATTTTATTCTTAAACAGAACGGACATGTCACGTTAATGCCTGTAAAACCACTTCCTTAAATGGAGCCAATTGCATAACTCATATCAGCTTCATACAACCCTGATAAGGAAAAATTTAGGTAAAAAAAGGACTATTGTCCTATTATTGTTTTCTCGATCTATGAATGAACAAAAAATGGTAGTCAATCATCATCCCGCAGCTGCTGAGGGCAAGTCATGTATACCAATTATACTTGTGAACACTCGATGCATTTAAATTCAAAACAACTCAATGGATTTGGCAAATCTTGGGAAGCTTTAAAAGTTTAAATTAAGTCATCGTAATCTTTCAGGATAAACGTTCAGTGTGTTGCCGAAGTAATTGTGCGCTGACGGTCCTTCTTAGCTCCACATTATTCACCATTTTCTTCGGAGTCACTTGCACGCAATAAAACGTTGCTGGCAAAACAATCAAAGATCATTACTCTTCTGCTTCATAAGCAAAGGGTTAGTCCACGACACATGTATCGATCAGAAGAGCATTTGATAGTTAACGTAGTCACAGCATGGGCTGCATCCAGACAAGCTGCATTCACCGTCAATCTTCCTCTGATGTATGTGAACGGCCGAGTGTTTGCGCCCGTTGTGGTGTCGACTTTTGATGCATGTATCAAAACGCCATTCAAACTATTAAATTTATCCGTCCAAGAAAAATAATACTCCACAAAATTTGCCCGCTTTGCGGAGTTTTGGTAAGTTAAAATGTCAGGACAAGAAACAGAAACGCATGCAGTAACTTGCACAGTGGAAACTAGCACAAAATTCAGTGCATGTTCATTATAATCGATTGCAAGATCCAAAACATATCAGCCTCCAGCAATAGCAATGTACAGGGTAAAAGCTGCTATTTTAAGGCAAGACAATCTTCAGAGACGTACATGTACCTATATATAGAAGAGGATTTTTACTTCTACAGACTACAGTCGTGCCCAAATAGCAGAGAGCGAAACAAAAAATATGCATGACAACAGTTCCATCCTTTGATCGATGCTACTGAACTGTTTAGGGCGATACAGACTTTATCATATTTACCCTTTCTTCTTAATTAAAAAAATGGCATACAGCTCCTGATGAGTAGTGTTCGAGAAGAAAATGTCATGCGTTCTGCTTCAATCAGAGCAAAATTTTGCATGGTAATTACTAATAGTGCATGCCAGATCAAATCATTTTTCGAAATAAATATATCAGCGATATCACATTGTTACTATTACTAGGTAGATGTCTATATGTCTACAACTCACAATTCAACAACTCGAAATTGCTTGGATTATCCCAAAAGTATGGAAGGTTCCTTCGCCATCCGACCTTGTACCCCTCTGCCTCTTTCTTCATCATCCTAAACTCAGAGGCATCTTTTTTTTTATTTATCCTTTTGATACGAAAAAATATTAAAATGTAAAAACTATTAGCCATGTTTAAAATAACATTTTATGATTTTTTCTTGTGTTTCTAATATTTTGATACTACACACGCCCAGTTGTACTTTGGGCTGTATCATGCAGAGGCCAAAGGCCCATCGTAACATACCAGAACCTGTCGACTAGCCCGACAAAGCGAAATCACAGCCTGGGCACGGCACCCATGTTAATTTCCCTTTGTTTAAGGCGGAAGGCACAAAATACGGCAAACAAGAAAACGTAATACACCAACAGTAAGACCCACCTGACAATGGCTGCGAAGGAGAAGGGGCACATATAAAAATATGCTTTCATTACAGAGAAGGCATAGAAATTGAGTTTTTTTTATAGTGTTCATGAATAAAAAATTCGACAAATATCATAAAATAATGTTATGTTAACGAGGCTATATTTGATAGAGCAATGCTACACCTACAAACAAAATTTTACAAACTAGTTACACACTACTCACACAAAAAATTGCTTTGCATGTGTTGGTCTCATAGGAATAGTTTGTAAGCAGCTTGTAAAATTTGTTTGTAAGTAGAGGATTTCTCTATTTGATATGGCTATAAAATTTAAGCTAAAAAATCATAATAAATTGTGCAGGAAAAAATAAATTTAAAGGGATTTTTTATTTTTTATCTCTGAAAATGTGTTGATTTTTATTTAATTTTGTTGTGTTACTATTCCACGACGACTCCATCCGCTCCATGCAGTACATGAGTCGCATTTTATTCCTTTTCCGCAAAAGCTCCGTGCTGAATGTGCTGATTTTTTTTTTCTACCACCAGGCCATCTTGTGCGTTGGGCCATCCGATGCTAATGGGCTTTTTCCATGTTGTCAGGTCAAGTCGTGCCTCCAGGCCTTTCTTGTGGTTCCGGGCCTATTTTGTTTCGGGCCGCATGAGGCACAGCCCATATTTTGTGCCATGCGCCCATGACATGCCACCCATCGACGTAAAATTCTTAATTGGTACTATGAGACAGTTGTGAATTTTCACTCACTCCTGCTCCGATATGCATAGAAGTGAACATTTCAGTGAAGAACTGTTACATGTATCGGAAGTGTGTGGAGACCAGAGTCCGCCCGGTTTTCGACCAAACCGCTGCGGTCCGGTTTAACCAAACAACCGGTTTTCGTTTTAAAAATTTTAAAAAATTTGAAAATTTAAAAAATTTTAGAATACCGAAAACCATTAAAACCGCTCGGTTTCAAATTTTGAATCTGAAACCGTAAAAACCGAGCGGCTAATCGGTGAAACCGAGCGGTTTATTGTAGCAATTCGTTCAAATTTTAAAATTTTGATTTGAAATGGTTTTCGATCAGTTTTTAAGGTATTCGTCAAACCGGTCCCGACGGTTTTTTACGGTTTAAACGAAATCATAAACCCGGGTGGAGACCGGAGAACTCTTGCATCAGATCTGAGAACCACAAGGGTCAAGTAGTAATCTATTTCCAAATCAGTCCTACCTCCGTCTCAGTAGAAGTTTATTTTTATCTTCTGTTGACTTACTCTTTGACCAATAATTTTTATAGATTCGGTTAAATTGAAAAACCTAATATTTGTACTTTTAAATTTATCAAATGAAATATTTTCATAATATATATAATTTATATTATTAAACTTATCAAAATCATTGATCAAAATCACAGTCAACAAAATTTAGAAAAAACTTTTATTGGGACAGATCCCTCTCTTGCAGAGACTAATGGAAAGACCATATGACAAATATTACCAAATTTTTTTAGATAAAGGAAACAAAACATGTTTCCGAAATATTACCAGATGACATGTGATTCTTCCTGCTGCAGAGCTGCACTTCTAGAATACTCTCTCCATTACTATATTGGTATTGCCGTTGATTTCTAACATTATTTTTTATTATTCATCTTATTCAAAAAATTAATTCGTCATATTCATACACCTTTGATGATAAAGAAAATTATAACAAAATATATAAAATTATTATATTTTTAATAAGATGAATAGTCAAGTTGAGGTTGAAAGTCAACAAAAACAACAATTTAAGAATCGAGAAAGTACATGATTCGGAGCCCAGTTTCAATGGCATAACCTTCAGGTGAATCCATGCGATAGATTTTTGAATTTTTTAAATATTTTATTTTTGTTGTTGAATTAGAAAAAAATTCTAAGAAATTACAGAAGTAATACGGGATTTAAACAATGTGACACAAAAACAACGTTTTTGTGAGATGGAGCTTAGGAATTCGAAACCTTGGTGTTTTTGTGCAACCAATGTTTGAAGATTTGGGTCAACACTAAAATGTCCAAAAACTTGTCTTCGTGAGCTGATTATATGAAAACACAGATTTACAAAGTTTGCACGAAAAGAAGGTTTTCGTGTCCCCGGAGTCTGAACAGTTATTATTTTTGTAATTTCTTACATCTCGATATTACTTCTGCTATTACCAATTAAAAATTACTCTATCCGTCCTAAAATGAGTGACATTTTTGACTTTTTAAAATCGATGTTTGACCATTCATCTTATTCAAAAAATTTGCGAAAATACAAAAATAAACAAATTAAGGTTAAAGTACTTCTAATAATGAATCATTTCAAAATAAAATAATTAATTTTTTCACAATTTTTTGAATAAAACGAACGGTCAAAAGAAGATATTTGAAAATCTAAAATGACACTTATTTTGGGATGAAGAGAGTACTATTTTATAAAGCTCTGTAGAATTTGTCCCTAATGGAATCTTGCCCTTGTTTGTCCGCTAGAAAGCAGAACATTAGAATTAAGTTTTCACCAAAGATGACACATCTGCTCATAAAGGATCCCACTGCTAGAACTGTAAACAACGGTTCACAAGCAAAAGAGAGGACACTTTCTGCAGGTCCAAACCACTGAATCATGTGATTTTCTGGATGTATTTAGCAGGCACCTTCCAGTTAGGTCAGTAGCTGACTCAAGAGTCAAGAAGGCACAAGCTTCCATGGTCGAGCATCATCTTCTTCTTTTTTTTTTCTGATCTGCTCCTCAAATGGGAGATTCAGATTGTTCATCACCCTCCCCATCATGGTCAAATGAGGAATCTTGTGACTAGAATGATTGCTGGTTTCATAATCTCATCACTATGGAGCTTTTTGTGACCCATATGTTCTTATGCGGTGCTGATCTGTTACAGGAGATCCATGTCCAGATTTTATTTGGAAATTTCTATCTAACAGTTGCGACAGCACCAAATAATTGAGTACAGTATGAATATGAGAATATTGAGGAAAAGTTTGGGAATTATGGGAAAAGGTGGGCAATTCACTTATACTTCAACACTTTCACTCACGTATAGCTCTCGTAGGCACAAACATGGAATAAGAGTATGCTATAATTTATGTTAATAAATTGTGTCCGTCAGGATTCAAACTCGAGACCTCTGGCTTTGATACCATATTGAGTTGCATGCACCAATCAGTTAACCTCAAAAGCTTAAGCTGATAGGAAAATATGTTATTCAATGACATCCTTAATTTGTCATAGAATAGTGTAAAACCGTCATAATTGATCATCTGTGACGAAAATAAAATTCATCATGTATTCCGCTTCGTAGAATGTAATGGATGACGGTTTCAATAAAATTGTCACAAATTGTTGCATTTTGTGACATTCCTTTGCCATCACAGATCGGCCAGGCCCGAACTAAAGTCATACGTGTATGCCATGTCATGATGAGTGACGTGGACGTGCATGACATGTCATGATGAGTGACGTGGACACCAACATGGATAGATACTATTCGGCCCATTTTCAATGTATTGCAGATTTGGTCCAGCTAGTTTCTGTTTGGTATTCGTGTAATTAAGGTCCAATTTGTATTGGTCCATTTTGAGTGTGGCCCAGTAAATTTGTATTTTGAGCCCTAGCCTTTTTAAATTCTGGACTACTTGTAAATCAGCTCACTTAAGTTCAGCCTAATCAATCTTGAAGCAGGAGCAATCCAGAAATATAGTAACCATCCAGAATATGCAAATAATATAGAAATCACTTGCATATAGCATCACATAAGCTACAGACATGGTCAGCATCATATAGTATAACACAAGTTCTACTCGAAGGTAGAATTACAAAATAATCCACCATTCAATTGACAGCAAAATGCTTCCATTCTATTTCCCATCAATAGATTGCAAGCATTTTGCAGCACCAAAATTAGACTATGAACTGGAAGCTGATAATTTTTTCCAGCAGTCCATCACAATAGCAAAAGATATGTCAGTACTGTTTCCCAGACCACCGTACCCTCTTGCATGACTTGGTCAGATCCGACTTAGCAAAAGTTCAAGTTTTGCATCTGTCTCAGCTTGCTTCTTCTCCATCTCCTCTTTGTCCCTGCGCCTTGCATGTTCTGCTTGCTGGAGCTGCTCCGAAAGCAAACTTATTTCTTCTTGTTGGGTGTTGATAACAGATCGAAGCTCAACATTGGACCTCTTCTCAGCCATCAATTGTGCTTCAAGGTTATGAATACTTGATCTAGGGCGAACAATCTGGATGCCTACATTTTGAAGGAACTTGTTTATCTTGGTGTGTTCAGCAAGGACATCAGCTACAACCCCAACTACAGAGGCATGTTCGTGTTCACTACATGTATTTTCAGACATCCTATTCTCCATTTCAGCCTAGAAGTAAAATAAAGAAATATGGCTCATAAGAAAAGCTCAAAGTAAGCATTGCAATGAGACTTATTTTCAGAGATACTAACAATAGCAGACTGCACAGGAGAGTAGCCTTTCTCCTTACTGTAGTGGCACTCCTTGAATTAATCTAGTGCATTGGGATCTACATCTTTGTACTTGTCGCCCTAAAAAAACCATGTGTATGCAAAATGGTTACAAAGTAGTTTAGAGCAGTGTATAGTAGTACAAAAATAAAGAAACCCACAAGTACACCATGTAGCTGCAATCACCAAGTCTAGCTTATCAAATTTTCACAATGCACCATGTAGCTGCGTGAACCCGTTGTTTGATGAAACTTAACTTTAGCTCGGTTAGATTTGTTCTTTTCACATATCACCTACGTGAAACACACAATATAAGGCAAGCAGTAGATCACCCTTTACAAAGAAAGACATTGGGTTAATAGAAGGAACATACCATTTTATCGGGGTTCTTCCAACCTTGAACCAAATCATTCCACTGTTCATCAGTCATAGATTTGACAGGAGAAGTTTTGCTAACTAAATGGAGTGGATAAGGATCAAAATATTTTTTCTTCAGCCTGTATCATGTTGGAATAAACACATCATGGAGCATGAGTATGTTGCATGAGTTTGTTGACGCTGCGTCGAGTTAGCCACAGGTTAGCTGCGTTGCGTCGTGTGCATGTGCAAGCCGTTGCAGCTGCCGCAGTGACACGTAACTTGGTGTTCAAGCTGTAGGTAGAGTCGGTTTGTTTGAGTCGTTGGAGAAGTGGTGCGCGCGGCTCCGGTTCTTGCAGAAGAAGCTGCCATGAACGGGTGGCTCGCGGCATGGCTGCGGGGGTCCTGCGGATCGAGGCGCGATGGCCGGCATGGAGGGCAGCACCGTGACTGGTTTCCGGCCTATTTAAGCCCCGTGCTTCTCTGTAGTTCGTTGCCAAGCTCAGTTAATAAAATAGCCAAGATACTAGCGCTATCGGTGCTGCCGCATTCGTCGTTGGCAAAGCTACTGTGTCTCTTCTACCTTGCGTCTGTTAGTGAGGAGCAGAGGGAGAACGGTTCGTGGGCAACGCCAACATATCATTGTTGACGAAGTGCAGATTTCAGCATCTGGGTACAAGCATTCTGAACTTTAGAAGTATTTGTATCAATATCAAACTATGCCTGTTTGCAAAAATGACTATGTATAAAATTCTAATCTACCAAAATCAGTAACTTGCTACATATTAGAGAGGGGATGATATGTACTCACACTAAGTTTTCCAATAAACTGTTTTAGGAGGCTAGGTTGACTCTTGTAGCCTTTCCAGTGTTTAAGCACCGGCACATGGTTCCTAACTGCAATGTTGCACTTAGTTGCAAATTTTGCAGCAACAAGTAGAGCCACTGGCCTCAACCTCCCTTTAGGAATGGCAACGGGCAGTTTGCCACGTCGAGCTCGAGACAACTTTTGGAGACCATTACGCATAGTAACTCCTCTAGTGCATCGCTCCTTTTGTCATGGTCACTGATGTAAAGAGAAACTGTAATTAGTGAGTTGAAATGTTTGAAATAAAAGAACAAGGTTTGCAAATGGTGTTATAATGTACCTTCAGATTCAGTGTCAAGTTGGGTTTCCTCATGAGTCTAGACATTGTGGTTAATGTCATGCTCGACATCATCATTACATACATTTTTTGCCATTTGATTGCGCTCAACAGCCTGGGCAACGTCATCACTTTCATTGGGCACATGTGCATTCTCATCAATCTGGTGAGGGACATCACCTGAAATTAACACAAGTAAGAATATGGTCAGTGTATGGTTATCAAGGTTCACAAGAATCTGTTCAACAGTAGTTAGTGTGTTGTTATCAAAGTAAGAAGGTAATAAAAAACAAGAAGGTGTTAGAACTAGCCTTCTTTAGTAGTGAGTGTGTGGTTATCAAAGTTCACAACAATCTGTTCAGGTACAGTTGCTGTGATAGGTGTAGAGCCTAACAATCCAATACTTGCATCATCATGTTGTACTGTCAAGCTTTTCTTTGACCTTGTAACTCTAGTAAATTGCTGCTCAATGAGAGCTCTCTTAGCAACCCTAGACTTGCTTCCACCAGGAGCCATGTAGGCATGTCTTGCGATTTTAGTTTTCTTGGAAGACTTCCTAGAGTCCTACAATGAGTAAATGAAAATACTAAAAATTAAAGCATCAAAATAATTAACTTATATTTGCAAACAAGCATCAGAGAGGAATTAACACCTTAGCTCTGTTTCCATCAAATAAATCTTCTTCACCAGTATCATCCTCTTCAGGGTTGTACTGAGATTCGGAGCCTTCAAGATTTCTATCCTTTGGTTTACTTCCTTTTGAAATTGAGGTTTGTGCTACAAACGAGGCAGATAATGCAGGAATGCCAAGTTGTTCCAGCCTTGCAGCATTCTGCATACATTGTTTGAGGTGCTGTGCCTCATAGGGATGCAATCCTGGTTGTAGAATGAGTGAAAAATATGAACAATCAATTACTACTGTGACATTGCAAGCAGGCAAGTTGAGAACTAGAGAAACCTAGCAGCAAGGAAGGAGCGGACCTTGCTTTTCTAGGGCTCCCTTCGACGGCATGAGGGACGGCGATGGTCTGGGCGGCGCCGATAGAGTTGCTGGTACTCCATGATCGATGGTACCCAAGAACGGCAGTCGTGGAGAGGAAAGGCGATGGCCGAGGCAGGCTGGGGAGATGGATGAAGGTGGTTGGGGGTGCCGTAGATGAACGGTTTGTGGAGGGGCGGCGCAGGTGAAGCAGCCGTGGAGGGGTGCCGTAGATGAATGGTTCAATTTGGAGAAGATTTGGGCAACCTACAGGCTGGCTGTTATCAATTCGGTGAGGGGGGAGGAAATGACTTAGGTGACCTTCGTACATCTTTAGGTGCAGGCGGGGTTGGATCTTAAGGGTCCTTTTGGCAGAGCTCTCAACTTCTGATTCTCAGTTAGAATCTAGGAAGCTCTGCAAATAATATTTTTCAGGAGAAGTGATTTTTTTCTGATTCTGTGAAGTGATTCTTTGAAATGAACTAAGGGGCTAGGAGCTAAAAAAAGTAGCTTCTCCTGATTCTGTGAAGTGATTCTCTGTTCTGATTCTAGAAGTTTATCCTAGAGAATCAAAGAGAATCACTTTCAGCCACAGAATCACTTCATATGAGAATCAGGAGTGAATCTAGAGAATTAGAAGCTGGGAGCTCTACCAAAGGGGCCTAACTTTAGAGAAGATGGTTGGGTACTGTGGGCAAGTCACACATGAAAATTTTCGAGTGGACAGCGAGCAGCAGCGAAAAACTTGGCATTGTGCAGGCAGATGCACGCAGATATAGCTAACAATTGATATAAAAAAAACTCTTGCATTCTAAGCTGTCCTTTGCAATGTGCAAGCCAATGGCAGTGGTGTGGAACGGATAAGGTGCTATGAAGGATGAAATTCTGAATTTTGAATCACCTGCCTATGGTGTCAATAGAAAGATTTTGAAGATTATTAGGGCAATTTGTAGTGGTTACCAGTGTAGTTTTTGTTGTTATTGTTTTGTTGGTTGTGTTACTAATGTTGTTCAAGTGATGTTGGCTAGTGAGTGAACCTGTAAACTGAAACGTATGAGCTAGCTTACTGTATCGAACTTCTGACATGTAAGAACTCAAGGAACAAAGTATGGCATTTTTTTTATGTTCCTGTTTAGCTGAAGCCTTTTATTTCCCAGTGCTGACTGCTGAGTCATCAAGCAGATATCAATATGTCATATTATGCGTGTTCAATAATAAAACACAAGTAGAAATTGTTTGGAACAAGTTGAAACAAATACAGTCATTTTAGGACATCATAAGCTTATAGCAAATTATTATAATACAACAAAATACAAATAGCTTGGTTTCTTTCATAGTGGCTACCCTTATAGCAGATTGTTACAATACAACAGAGCTGCAAATTTGAAAGAACTACTCCTCACCGCTATCAACCTCTATGTCATCTCCTTCATTGTCACTGCAATATGCCATAAGCATGTCATCAACTTCATCTTTGCTATTGCTTTCGAAGCGCGTCTGTTTATTCTTTTCTTTCATCAAATGGGCTATTTTAGTACCTTCAAGCATTGTTGCTTGTTCATCATCTCTATTTAAAGGCTGCTGACATATAACATTAGAAACTGCCTTTCTCTTGCCCTCATCTTGACAGCACTCATCATCTTGATATGCAACAATGATCATTTTCACTAACATTGTACAGATGCCTATGGTCAAATGTTTGAACAATGCACCAATTTTTACCATACATTGTCTGGAAGATAGAAGACCTTTTTAGATTGAGTAGCCAGAATTAAAGAATCATTTTTGTACCATAGACTTCCAACATTGATGCTTTTAAAATACCCATCGTCTTTTAGTTGAGTCCTCTTTCCATCCAATTTGAACCAGTCACATTTAAACAAAACAACTGACCTTTCATCACCATTGTAGTCTAACTGAATTATCTCTTTAAGGATTTCATAAAAATCAATGACCCTATTCTTATGTGCACCTTGTGACATTATTCCACTGTTTTGTGTCCTCTTATTCTTATCACGGTCAACGGTGTTAAAAGGAACCCCATTCACTATGCATGGTGAGTATTTCCTGACTCTAAAGTCAGGACCACAGGCCAAGGAAAATAGATCATCTACCGTTTCTTCATTAGCTGCACACAGCCTCATTACCTGCCCCATGTATATATGTATATATATATGTATATATATATATATGTATATATGTATATATGTATATATATATATATGTATATATATACATATATACATATATACATATATACATATATATATATATACATATATACATATATACATATATATATATATACATATATATATATATGTGTGTGTGTGTGTGTATATTTATACCAGGATCTATATTAAAGATGATGAACCAAAAATACTGAAATGAATGAAGATAAACTAACATGGTTCTTGAACCAATGTTGAACTTGTTGTTGAAGCAATCTTTCAGTTATAGACACCTCTGCTCTCTCTAATTCATCTTTGAACATTCTGCAGAAAAAGCAAGTCAATAACAATACAAAAGTAGGAGATTAGGTACTGTCAGCATACTAAAATTTGGGTGCAAAAAAATATCAATAACAATATAAAAGTAGGAGAAATAACAACATACTTGATATATTTCTCAACTTGGCTGGAATTGTTCAGAACATACTACACCCTTTGATCAAAGCCTTTTTCAGCATATGCAAGTTCAGATGTAGAAGTAAAATTGACACCATGCCCAAAAACATCAACATGACAGGCCTCCTCATTTGAAAAATCCTTGATTTTTTGGTTCTCGGTTGAACCTTGTTTCAACACCATCCATGTACTTAGAGCAAAATGTTAGACATTCATCAGTAATGTATGCCTCGAAAATTGAACCTCCTGGACGTGCTCTATTCCTCACATAGCGCTTCAAAGTATACAAACACCTTTCAATTGGGTACATCCATCCATATTGCACAGGGCCTCGAAGCAATGCCTTTTCAGGTAAATGTACAGCAAGGTGCACCATCACATCAAAAAAAGCTGGTGAAAAAATTCTCTCAAGTTTCATCAAAACTATAGGGTCCTTCCTCATTTCAGCTAACACATCCTTGTTAAGAGTTTTTCTACATAACTCCCTGAAAAACAAACCTAATTCAGCTACAGCTTCATAAATGTCCAAGTCCAATAATCCTCTAACACCATCTGCTAAAAGACTTTGCAAAATAATGTGGCAGTCATGTGTGTTTCAGGCCTTGTCCTTTGGTTCCATCACCACTTAAACATCTTGAGATGTTTGAAGCATAACCATCTGGAAAATTTACATCCCGTAAAAAATCAACAAAGACAAAATTCTGTTCTTTTGACAAGGTATATCGAGCATGAGGCATCTTACATGACATTCCTTGCTCAATCTTTTAGATCAAGCCTAGATTTAACTGTGTCTTTTGTCTTGCCAGATATATGGAGAATTGTCCCAAGTAAGTTATCACATATGTTTTTCTCAATGTGCATGACATCAAGATTATGCCGTAGCTTCAGATTTTCCCAATATTCTAGGTTCCACAAACTAACCCTCCATTTCCAAATCTTTTTGTCGTTGTTGTTCAAGTCTGAACGCTTCCTTTTCATGCTTCCTTGTTGCTTTCCTGGTCTAACATCTCTAACCTTCTCTAGTTCTAATAACAACTATTCTTTACTAAATTTTTCTGGTGGGTCATTGCTTTCATGAAGACCAACATATTCATTGTTTCTTTGCAAACAATGTCCCCTTGGAAGAAATCGATAGTGCCCAATGTATGCAATTTTGTTTCTCAAGCCATATGACAAAGGGTTCTTGTCACAATGAACACACACAAAATATCCTTTTGTGGTACGCCCAGAAAGAGTGCTCAGAGCTGGGTAATCATGGATGCACCATAGCACTGCAGCACGAAGATTAAACATGTTGCCACTAAAAGCATCTTAAGTCTGCACCCCCTTCCAAAGTTCAAGTAAATCTTCCACAAGAGGCTCTAGAAATACATCAAAGTCCTTCCCAGGTGCCGAAGGACCAAGAATTAGCAAAACCATCATGAAATTTGACGAGTCCATGCGTGCCCATGGTGGAAGGTTGTATAGCACAACAAATAAAGGTCACATGCTATATTTTGTGTTCATACTACCAAAAGGATTGAACCCAGCAGTAGCAAGGCCAAGTCTAAGGTTTCTGGATTCTGCTGCAAAATAGGGATATTCTGTATCAACAGCTTGCCATGCCTCACCATCTGTTGGATGGCTCATTTGCTTTTCATTCGGTTGTCGCTTCATACTATGCCATTGTGTCTCTTCTGCAAATCGTTTGGAAACAAACATCCTTTGTAGCCTAGGTACCAATGGAAAATGCTGCAACACTTTCTATGGGATTTTCTTCCTATCATGGTCTTTCCATCTTGATGTACCACAAAATGGATAACTGTCATGCTTATCATATTGCTTTCTAAATAGAACACAATTATTTAAGCATACATGTATTGAGTCATATCCAAGACCTAAATGCCTTAGAAGGTTTTTTATCATTATATGATTTTGGAAGTGTATTGGACTATGGGAAAGCTTCTACCAATAGCTTCAATATTGAAGAAAATGCAGTATTGCTGATCCTATATATGGACTTTATATGGAGAAGCTTTACCACAAATGAGAATTTTGTAAATTTTGTACAACCAGGATAAAGTTGACGCTTTGCTTCTTTCATCACATTTACCAAAAATGAGTTATTTTCACGAGGATTTGCATCTTCATTTTCACCATTCTAGCCTTCTTCTACTACTCTTTGTAGGTCTTTCAAAATCCCTTGAAACCTATCAGCACCACTATTGCAATCCTCAACCACACCTATCCCTTGTATGGAACCAACATCATTGTCAAGCGCATCAACAGGATGTTCAATAACAGCTATGTCCGAGTCCTCTCCATGATGTATCCATTTAGTACAAGTACTATCCATTCCACACATCAATATGTGCCTCTCAACAATGGCCTGATGTAGGTAATTTTGATTAAGGCATGTGCTACAAGGGCACAATATTTCTTCATTTTCACTGAATTTCCCCTTAACAAAATCCATAAATTGTTGGACACCTTTCATGTATTCATCAGTAAATACTGTAGTATGCGCCCATCTTCTGTCCATCTAATCGAAAAATGCAAAAAAAACATAAATAAAAAAGTCTTCAGACCCTTCAAAATCAGAGGAAGATGCCAAACACATACCTCTGCTTGCCGGTTGGTGATGGAGTCAGAACAGCTGCCTTCCAGGTCTAGCAATGCCAGTGGATGTGGTTGACTAGCAATACAAGAGGAATGAAGGCGCTGTCGACGTCGTAGGCTCTTGAATCTTCACCTCACCACGCAATGCAAGGTGGGAGCAAGGCATGAGGATGAGAACGGCAATGGAGGATGACAGAGACGCAAAACATTAACCTGCAGGGGCGGCTAGCAATAGGATCTTCTTTCCCTCATTGGGTCAGCCCAAGTGTTGTAGCCACTGCCGGCGGTGCCAGTGCCGCCAGGACAACGATGGTTGTGGCCGATTTTTGGCCAAGCCTCCCAGATCTCGTCTGTAAATCAGCTTCAGAAAAAAACTGTTGTCTTATAGTAGAAGGCGCCTCAAGCGGCCAACAGGTTGGTACATCTTTCGATTCCTGCCTGGTGCAGGTGGCTTAAAATATTTTCCTCAACACACAGCAACTAATCTGACAGGTGGGCCATAGAGTACAGAATATTGACATAGGTGAACCTACATATGCCAAAAGGTTAACAGGTTCGCACTTCCAAATTTTTTTTTTTTGAAATCCTCAGCACTTCCAAATTGGCCCCATGCTGACATGGCAGAATCCTTCCGTGTAACATTTTTGAATCTTATTATTATAACAAAATAAATTCGTCATGAACATGATAGGTAATCCATGATGACTAGTCTCCTATATTATGACGGTGTCGACGATTTTCACTTGTACGGGCCACAGGGGCGTCAATATTCTATGACGAATCTAACTCAATTGTCATAGAATGTTTGTATCTATGACATTAACAAAAAACATCACCTATGATTCGTCACAGAATATCAAATTTCTTGTAGTGATGGACATGGAGGAGTGAGGGATGCACGTTCTTGCTCCTACCCATCACGTGCATCGACGGGCTGTGGTGTGGCGCGGCACGCCGGGTTGATCGACGATGACCATCGTGAGCTTTGCTGGTAAGCACGCATGCTCCCATGCGCGCTCATGTGGGTATGATCGCCGTGCTGTTCGCTTATGTGGTGTCGTGGTGATATGGAAGCATGACTGGTGACACCGTTCCATGTCACTCCAAGCTTCTCAAATTATTCCTCTTGACTTCCATTAGCCTTTACAACTGCCCTCGACTTGTATCTAGTGCGCTTTTGATCTCACTAGCTAGCTGGTGGCGGCCTGGGGGAAAACAGCTCACTCATTTAGCTTTTGACAAATGAGACCACACTCTGTAAGTATGCTAGCTACATCGTTGAACCGATGACTAGGATTAGACTATTCCTAATCATTTGATAGGTGTTAGCTAGAAAAAGCATTTCTTTCTAACTGGTATTTTTTACTTACTAGTCATAAGACATTCACATCATCTCACACAATACTGCCAAGAAGAATAGTCCTTAGCTCATTGTAACTAATGTTACACTTTTTGTTCTTGGAATTATGGGTCACATGACCCTCTTGCACATCCTTCTCTAATTAATAAAGTTGGCACTATCTTGGAGCCTTTCGGATTTTTGACAGTAGCATGTTACTTTAAAAAAATATGATACATGAGAACCCAAACAAAGAAGCTATAAATAGTGACCAAGCACAACATTCCAGCCCCCCCCCCCTTCTATTCATCAATAAATCAAGGAACGCTATCATGAAGACAGCTACTGCCAAGGCACTTGCAGGCACCCTTTCTGCTCTGCTAGTCCTCTCCTTCCTCGTCATCCTCTGTATCTCTTCATCATCATCGCCTCAGCCATCATCCTCTATTCTAAGAAGCAGACTTTTCCTTTCGTTGCAATGCCATGGCACAGCGAGTTCCTATTCAACACCTCTGACCGTGTTAGATCAATTCTACAAGGCTCCGACGGCACTGTTTGAGAGCTTGAATAGGATGCCCAAGAGCATATCAAATCCATCACACAATTAGGCCTCTTTGGTGTTTAGTAGTACATTACTGGGGTTAGCCAGGTTCTCAGTTTTCTCACTTTTGGTTCTTCCTTTGAGTATTACTTTTATTCTTTTTGGTAGTGGATCCCCTTTCAGGTGATTCTAGTTCAGGATAAGCTTGTTGTAAAAAAAAAAAGTTGTTCAGGATAGGATTCAGATGTGGATCGACACGTGATAGCCATCGATAGATCAACAGCTGCTTGCCACGTATGAACATTTTGAAGATAAATTGATGGGTGGATACCATTGTAACTTTATATTAGATCAGAAGAAAGATTAACAATGTTCATATGGATTCTTCGCTTGCTTGGAGGGGATTACTTATGTAAACATTTGTACGATACTTCAGCTCAATGGTGTGTATTCATATTTTGAAAAAGGCCCATTACAAGATGCGACCCGTTAGGGAATTTCTTCAGCCAAGATCCATTTATGGATGAGAACAAAGTTACTCCATGTAAACCCCCGAGGCATGTAAGCGTAGATTTGGTTTGGGTTGAATCTATACTCAACCCTTCCCGTGCTATCGGCAGCTGCAGTGCGATGGCCAGGGCCCGGCCGCTGCTGATAAGTATGACTGCAATTTTTTTGGAGCAACATGGTATCTATTGCTGCTAGCTAAGAATGTAAGGTGATAGTGTTAGCTGTAAGTGTGATCAACAGCTAAACTAGTTAAGTATGAATGGTGACCACATCTAAACCTGTTTGCTAAACCAGTTTAGCGTGAAAAGGGATTAACAGCTAAGCTGTTAGTTGAGCCACCATTGTACTAACCATTTAATGCTTTGATTGGAATCTAAGAGAAGACTCCAGGGTGCTCCCCCCAGTGCATAGTGGCTATAAATAAGGAGGAGAGATCATTCCAACGTAGGTATGATCAAGAATCCACCACAAAAGCTCCTGCCCTAAGCATAGCCCAATCAATCAAGCCACCACAAGCACTGGGAAGGGATCACCTACAGCCCTAAGTTGCAAGAACACTAGAAGGAAGCCCAAGAACATTAAGATAAGAGAAGATGGGAGCTCAAGACCAAGGAATGATCTTCAGTTTCCAATCCCTGGTAGTTCAATTACTTAGGCATAATGATCCTGCAAGTCTAACAATGCCACCAGAGCCAATTTGCCTAAGATTGAACCCCATAATGTTCAATTTCATCATTGCTTTTGAAATTACTAAGTTAATGGCTCAAATTCGTGCCCAAGATCAAGTGCTAGATCTTTCTAATATCTGATTGCTCCCTATCAAGTAAAATCTCTAAGCTTAGCCCAAAATCAGTGAGCAATCGAAGTTCTAGGGTTTAGGTATGTCTTCAATTGAATGAATTTTGATGCAATTGAAGAAGACCTTAAGCAATTCCCGAAACCCTAACATAACTACAGTACTGAATGCTCTCTGTCTAGTTGAATCTTAGAGGTAGAGTCCAAAATTCAAGCCCTAAGCAGTGCGTAGCTAGGCTCTAGGGCTTATGAATGACATCAATTGACACGAATTTCAAGTAATTGAAGTAAACCCTAAATGAAAGTCCCCAATTCCCGTAGACCTAACCCAGTGCCAATCCCCAATTTCATCTCCAAATTAAGAACCCTAACCCTAATGATTAAGAGGGGCGGCGCTTATCTGGAGGCTTGCCGTCATTGTTGTCGATGTTCTTGCTGACGACCAGCAGCAGGTCCTCGCTTCGTCCGCCGCTCAAGTCCACCTGCGGAGCATGGCGTGTGGTCGTCAGTGTCAATCTTGGTCGCGCCGAGGGTCTTCACCGTCGTGCCGCCACCGTAGACATAGTAGCCGAACCACGCCTCGATGTTGCCGCCACCAATCTCCTCGAGATCCAACGGGTCCGAGGCGTGACTCGACACCTAAGAGCGTCCGGCGAGCTCGGCTCAGCGGAGCCGTGAGCAGGCTCCAGTTGATGCCTCGCTGGCGCCGTTGCTCCGCTCCCTCTCCCTCGCGTGCACCGCTCGGTCACCGCCGCTCGGAGAAGAAAAGGGGAGGAGGAAGAAAATGAATGGGTTTAGGGTTCGGGGCCGATGACGCGGTGCAGTTTTGTTCGTGGCCGGGACATGCGTCAACCATCCGATCGAGATCCAATGGCCCTGGATGATCGGCGGCTCCAACGAGCCAAGCAGGCGGCGTGTGAGAAGGCACTTTCCCAGCCCGGGCCCATGTTGTTGTGCTCGGGGCCCAGGCGGGAGAGACGGCGCGGTAACCGAGCCGAAAGGATGGTGGGCCCGAATTTGTTAGTTCAAGACTGTTATGAACAGCAACATTTTTATTTTCCCAGGTTTTTTGTTGGGTCAAATAGTGTTGGGCTTTTGGGCCAAATAAAATTCAAGATTTGGGATTTTTCGGGAGAGAATTTTGGACAATTTTTAATTATGGGCTCCTATTTGAATAAAATTTGAATGAATTTTGAACTCTTTTGGGCTGAAATTTTTTAATAGGGCAAAATTTGGGTAGAATTTTATTTCCCCCTTTCAAGGATGAATTAAGAAAAAATTTGATGAAATTTGACAAAATTTTAGATACAATTTATGATTAGTTCAAATTTTTGTCTAAATTAGTGGATTCTATCCCCTTCCCTAATACTAGCATCGGAATTTAGTGGAATTATGGTCTTATGGAAATTTTTCCCTAATGATCACTTAAATAAATTTTCCCCATAGGAATGGTTAAGTGATTTTATCGTTATAATCTGAATACGGAATTTTTAAGGATATTTATAATTAGGGAATTAATGGTTTTTGTAAGAATTAAAGCATTCATGTTATGTTGTTATTTTAAGTATTTACTTTGAGACTGCTTTATTATTATTATTATTATTATTATGATGCAATATTACGACTCATGATTAAGTGTGGTATATACTCCATCCAAAAATCAACTTCGTATAAGGTCAAAATTTTAATCCCTATTTGTTCTTCATTTGTTGCAAGGATCTAGGCGAGGTCCTCGGTAACATATGCATGCATGCAGGTGGCCTTAATTATGGACGGATGTACGCAGCTGGCTTTAATTGCAGACGCATGCACACAGACGCTTGCATGATTAAACGGTTAAACCTGCCGCTGGCCGCGCGTGATTACAGGCAAGAGTAAATGAGAACGGTGCCATTGCATGCATGGTTACTCGAGAATAACAGCTTCTTTGTCTCTGCACCACTTGCTTATACGAAGGTGATTTTGGGATGGAGGGAGTATTTATAGCCAAAGCTGATTGATAAGTATATTATTATGACCATTTTATTGTCCTTGTTCAACTTCTGGTCACAGCTGATTTTGGACGTGGATAATAAAATAAGTTTTGTGCACAAAATTAAGTGTGGTTTGTATTTATTATTTTGGCCAAACTAATTAATAAATACTTGTTCACAACTATTTATTGTTTTTTATTCAATTCTAGGCAAAGCTGATTTAGGTTTTGAATTAATAAAATAATTTTTGACGATGATGCTTCTAAAATTTCTATTTTTCCTTTATGTAGCATCTAATGCCTCTCGAATTGCTAGGTTCATAAGTGGTCTCGAGCAATTGAATGGAAGCAACTTTGTATCTTAGAAGGAGAAATTGGAGAAAAATTTGGCGCTGCTGGATGTTGATTATGCTCTCCGTAATGATGCTCCTAAAGAACCCAGTAAGGGTAATGAGAATTATGAGGTTCTCAAAAAGGAATATGAAATGAAGAAAAATCTATGGGAGAAATCTAATAGAAAATGTCTCGTGATCATTAAGAGCTCCATTACTGAAAGGATAAAGGAGCAATTCCTGATGCTCAATCTGTTAGAGAATATCTGGTCAGAGTTGAGCACCAATTCAAAGGCCGCTCTAAAGCGTATGCAACCTCCCTCATCCAAAGATTGATTGGAGAAAAGTACACTCTTAATGGAAATTTGAGGGATCATATCCAAAAGAAGTGCAATATTGCCGCCAAACTAAAGACAATGGAAATGGACATTTTAGATAGTTTTCTAGTCCATTTCATTATGGCATCTCTTCCCAAAGAATTTGATCCCTTTATGATCAACTATCTTAATATG
This sequence comes from Zoysia matrella, assembly GCA_001602295.1. Classification (NCBI taxonomy): domain Eukaryota; kingdom Viridiplantae; phylum Streptophyta; class Magnoliopsida; order Poales; family Poaceae; genus Zoysia; species Zoysia matrella. The sequence goes on along the minus strand of BCLG01000632.1, from coordinate 79,020 downwards.
AAAGAAAAATGGGGAATGATGAGTTGATGGCTAGATGTGTGCAAGAAGAGGAAAGGCATAAGGCTGGGGAGTTGAATATATTAATCAATTCAAACACTCCCAGAACAAGAAATATAAGAAATATATGGATGAATATACGAAGACTAAGCCTATTCAATTCCAACCCAAAGGACAATCTTCAAAGTAATCTCAGCAGTCCCCTAAAAAGGATCCAGATGAGGAAAGCAAAGGTCAAATTGCATGCCATCATTGTGGAAAGCCAGGGCATATCTGAAAGAACTGTGTTGCTTTTATGAGATGGCTCAATAAAAAAGGTACTGATGTAATTACTTTTAAAAATTGATGAGTCCATGCATGTTCACGATGCCACCACTACGTGGTGGGTTGATTCTGGTGCAACAATTCACATTGTGAATTCGATGCAGGGATTAAGTTTGAGGACCTTAAGAAAGAGGGGAAAGAAGAATTAGTGTTGTTAATGGTGTGAAAAACGACGCTGAAGCTATAGGAGACTTTGATCTCATACTCCACACTCGCTTACTCTTATACTAACTAATGTACTCTATGTCCCCTCTATGAGGAGAAACTTAGTTTCTGTATCGCGTCTTGATGATGATCAATGTATAATTATGTACAATAATAAAGAAGTTGGTCTTGCTATGAGAAGAGAGCAACTTTATCTCATTACACTCAGTAATATAATGAATAATATTGAATCCTCCTCAAATACAAATATCGGTACCAAACAAAAACAAAATGATAATGAGACTTCTTTGAAATTATGGCACTATTATTTAGGCCATATTTCTAGGAGAGGATCGAGCATCTCACTAAGCAATAAATCCTTCCTCCTTTGGATTTTTTGAATGCAGATGATCATTGTTTTGGTTGCATCAAAGAAAAATATCCGAAGAAGATAAAGAAAGGTGCAAACCGAAGTTTGGGAGTTTTGGAAATAATCCACACGGATATCTATGGTCCGTTTAATGTAAGTTTGATTGATGGTTTTGACTCATTCATAACCTTCGCGGAGGACTGCTACCGCTATGGATACATCTATCCAATTAAAGAAAGATCTGAGGCATGGATAAGTTTAAGTTCTTTAAGGCTAAAGTTGAAAATCAGCATGGTCGGAAGATAAAGATGTGAGATCTGACCCTGGTGGTGAATAGTACAGAAGACACACTCTTATGGTCAAGTTTTGGGTTCTTTTACAAAATATTTACAATAGAATGGTATAGTGGCTGAAAGGCGTAATCGTACGCTTATGGATATGGTACGAACTATGTTGAGTCACTCTACTCTTCCGATCAACATATGGATAGAAGCTCTAAAGGCAATGGCACACATCCTAAATAGAGTTTCCTCTAAAGCGGTTCCAAAGACTCCTATTGAGTTATGGTATGGAAGGAAACCAACCCTAAATTATTTTTATATATGAGGATGTCTTATTGAGGTTAGAGTTTTTAATCCAAATATGAGAAAAGTAGACCCCAAGACTGTCAGTTGTTTCTTTATTAGATATCCGGACAAGTCAAAGGCATATAAGTCCTATTTTTTAAATCAATATACTAAGTTTATTGAGACAAGACATGCTATGTTCTTCGAAAATGAGGCAATAAGGGGGAGTATGACACCTAGGGAAATTGGTTTACAAGAAAAGAGGGATTATGTCCCACTTCCTGTAATTCAAGAATCGATTTTCCCTGTGCTGATGTTGCACCACCTGTGGATACAACATCTGCTGATATTCTTGAAACATCTAATGATACACATAACGAATCTAATGATACACATAACGAAGGAGATCCGTAGCCTCAAGAGATGACCGACGAAGAGCCACTTAGAAGTCACTGCATGTAAGAAGGTCAGCCATATCTGGTGACTATGTCACTTATATGGGTGAAGATCTGAATGAAATGAAGTAAATGAATGAGGTGATACTCGATGACGATCCTATATCATATAAAGAAGCTATGAAGAGTGAATATTCATCTGAATGGCTTCAAGCTATGAAAGATGAAATAGAGTCAATGAAAACTATTGATGTATGGGACTTAGTAAAAATCCCTAAAAGAGCCAAAAAAGTAGGCTGCAAATGGGTCTACAAAACCAAACATGACTCTAAGGGAAATATCGAAAGGTTCAAAGTAAGACTCATTGCTAAAGGTTTCACTCAAAGACAAGGTATTGATTATAATGAAACATTTTCGTCCGTCTCAACTAAAGATTCATTCAGAATAATCATGACGCTTGTTGCACATTATGATTTAAAATTACATCAAATAGATGTGAGAACGACATTCTTAAATGGAGAATTATATATGAAGAAGTATATATGGCTCAACCGGAAGGTTTTGTTATGGAAGGAAAAGAACATTTGGGATGTCGACTTAAGAAATCCATCTATGGCCTAAAGCAAGAATCAAGGCAATGATACCTCAAGTTTCATCAAATTATAAAGCAATTTAGTTTTGAAGAGAATAAGGTGGATAATTGCATATATGCTAAGTTCAGGGGGAGCCAGTTTATATTCTTGATCCTTTATGTTGACGACATACTCTTAACCAGTAGCGACAAGAATTTGGTACTGGAAACGAAGAATTTTCTCTCCTCCAAGTTTGATATGCAAGATCTTGGTGAAGCAACTTATGTTTTGAGAATTGAGATTCATCGAGATAGATCCAAAAGTATATTGAGGTTATCTTAGAAGGCATATATTGAGAAGGTACTCAAGAAGTACAATATGCAAAAGTGTTCAGCCTCGCCTGGTCCCATTGTCAAGGGCGATAAATTTGGAACATTTCAATGTCCAAAGAATGCTTATGAATCTGCGCAGATGAGGTAAATTCCTTATGCTTCACTGATTGGAAGTATTATGTATGCACAAGTGTTCACTCATCCGAATATGGCGTTTGTTACCAGGATGCTTAGCAGATTTCAGTGTAATCTCGGACTGGATCACTAGAAAGCCTCTAAGAAAGCCTTGAGATATTTACGAGGCACTAAAGATACATGCTCACTTATAAGAGATCTGATAACCTTGAAGTGGTTAGTTATTCAGATGCTGATCTTGTCGGATGTGTTGATAGTAATAAATCCATATCAGGTTACATTTTCACACTCCCTGGAGGAGTTATATCATAGAAAAGCTCCAAACAAAGTGTCACTACATTATCTGCAATGCAGACTGAATTTGTGGCATGCTATTAGGCAACAGGGCAGGCTGTATGGCGAAAGAATTTCATCTCGGGCTTGTGAGTGGTTGATAGCATTTCTAAACCACTCACAATATACTGCGATAATCATCCAATAGTACTGTATGCGAGTAACAACAAGTCAAGTGGTGCTGCCAAATACATTGACATCAAGTACTATATTGTGAAAGATAGAATTCAAGATCAAACAATAAGACTTGAATATATACGTACTAAGAAGATATTAGCGGATCAGCTAACGAAAGGCTTACCACCCGGTGTCTTAAAAGAACATGTTATTGGTATGGGATTGGTAGAACTTTGCTCCTAGAATAGGGGGTATACGAATATATCACCCTCTCCCCATTATAAAAGGGTTCACTTTGAGATGGAATGGGAACGATAGTCAATAGTTCTGTAGTACTTAATTGACTACTGTAATTTATTGATCTGGTGTACCACCTATCGAAGAAGTGAATTCATATGTAATGACTAAAGTTTCAAGGAATAAAGTTTTTGGAGCTCCTAAGTTAAAGAAGCTCATTTGATGTAAGATGGTGTACTATAGTAACTGGGTTCAATGGTATGTTGAATAAACCATTGTAATCCTTTTATCTTGGTATGCTGTTTTATTAAAAATGGGCTTATTAAAGTTTACTTGATGATCAAGAGGGAGAATGTTAGCTGTAATTATGACCAGAACCAAAACTAGTTAATATGAATGGTGATCACATTTAAACCGGTTTGCTGAACTAGTTTAGTGTGAAAAAGGACTAACAGCTATTAGTTGAGCCACCATTATACTAAACATTTAATGCTTTGATTGGAAGCTAAGAGAAGCCTCCAGGGTGCTCCCCCCGTGCATGGTGTCTATAAATAGGGAGGAGAGATCATTTCAGCATAGGTTGGATCAAGAATCCACCACAAAAGCTCCTGCCCTAAGCATAGCTCAATCAATCAAGCCACCACAAGCACTGGGAAGAGATCACCTACAACCCTAATTGGCAAGATCACTAGAAGGAAGCTCAAGAACATCAAGATCAGAGAAGATGGGAGCTCAAGACCAAAGTATAATCTTCAATTTCCAATCCTTGGTGGTTCAGTTACTTAGGCATAACTAGTTCTCATACCCATGCTAACGTTACGGTCTAAAGAGAAATATTAACTTCAGAAAATAATATATTAATATTAATATTTGAAATTTCTCATTTTTTCATCATTAATATTAATGTTAATCCGAAATAAATTTGTTTTGTTTTCTGACGACTTCCTTTGTTTCTTATATATTTGTTCCGAGTAGTTGTAATTTGTTATTAACTACCAATGGTCTGTGGGCTTAAGATTTGAGAGATTTAGAAGAGCTCATCCGTTAGATTTGTAAGGGGTGTACATGGAGAGACTTGATCCGTCAGATTTGTAAAAATAGAGAACTCTAGGTGCATTTTTCGTGTGCACGTAGTCTAACTCATCTCTATTGGAGACATTTTATCAGGTATACGTAGAATAGAAAATTTGTGTTTCTTAAAGAGTAGAGATGATCCGGCAAGTCTTCAGATAGCACAAGTATGACTACAAGTTTCTGGAGTAACATGATATTGTGTTGATGTTTACTGTTATTTAAATTTGACCTGGACCACTCCTGATATTCAGCCATCTCGAATGGCCCTGGATTTGATAAGTCTTGAGAAACTCTAGCCTTTTTAGTGTGACTGAGAAAGTGCAGTCTTGTTGCACTTCATCGCACTGCTAAACATGATTGTCACTATTGCTGTGACTCATGGGTTCTTTTACATTGATAGGGCGGTGACATTGCGGCCTGCTAAACATGTTGACTATCGATACTTTCTCTAGATTTCGGCCTGCTAAACATTGCAACCCCAGATCCAGATGAGATGAGGCAGGTGGTTGTACTAGTTTGATGTCGACAAAGGCAACAGCAAAGGAACCACCTACCGCTGCGAGAGAAGGATCGGTCTCATCTCATCCATGCCATTCGTCTCTTCTTTGACTACAGCAACGCCCTCGACGGCGTCGCGGAAGAAAGAACAAGCGCAGGCTGATGCGCGGCGGGCGAGCGTTGATTAATTCTGGGAGGATGGGACCAATGATGAGGATCTTAAAAAGTTTAGCTCATCTCTGAGACGTGCCAGTGCCGTTCTTGGATGGCAACTTAGACCACTTATTATCTCTGGTGATTTACCCCAGTTTCATATCGGTTTCTTGTGTGACATATAGTAGTGTGTACCAACAATCTTTGGATCGACATGAGTAAGGGCTTATTTGTTTTTTTTAATCCACTTGGATTAAAAGGGGATTAAATCCACTACTCTCTAGCTGTAGATTAAATCCACCCCATTCCATCCCAATCCCCTCCAATCCAAAGCAAACCGAACATGCTCTAAGTAAGTTTCTTTCCATTCGTAGTTTATATTAGCTGGATAGATTTGTATGTACTAATTTCTGGTATGCCATGCATGAGAAGCACATGTGATCATCACATAGATTTTCCATTAGTTCGTTATTATGAACGCAAGTAGCTGAATTCACAAACCATCTATTCGTACAGCAATTTTTAATCGTTTTTGAGAGGATGGCCGGACCAATTTCTCACCTGTGGATTCTATCGTAACTGCATGCAATACTTTTTTCGACCAGGGGATTTCCCCTCTTCCATTACTTCCGTAACGGAAAAACAGAGTAACAAGAGTTTTACATGCAAGGAAACACCCATCAGCTAGAGTTCGAAAATAACGACTCCGCTACACTGGGCCAAAAGAAAACAGCTTAACAACAACTACTCCACATTCGCGCACCACCGGAACAGCATAACAAGTGCAAAGCAACGACTAAACTAAGATCGACCACGTGCCAGCAACCCTGTCCTGCGCACATCCTGCTCATTCTCCATCTTGATCTTGCTCTTCCAGGTCTTGATCTTCTTCCTCCTCTTCCGGGGCAGGGAGCTGCAACGTGCCGGATCTTCCTGCTGTGCGCTGTTGAATGTCATCCATCGCCGAGACAGTTTGCAAGAGGCTTTCCACTCCTCTCATCAGATCTTACTTCGTAAGGTCTTTAAGAAGCCCTGTCCATTATTTGAGATAACCACAGGCTTGGTAAACAATTTCATTAGGACTATGAATCAATTTCCTGTCAAAACAGGCTTTATTTCTAGTCTTCCAAATGGCCCAAGTGATGGCAGCCAGCCCTGGAACATGGAAGGGCTTACCCTGTGGCAAAAATTTGTCTAACCAAGAGTAGCACTGGGACACTGAATTTGGAATACGGTCAGCCCCAAGACACATACCCACATAACTCCCCACTACTTTGGAAACAGGACTGAGGAAAAACAGATGTGCAGTATTTTCCCCTTGGGTACAAAAATCACACACATTTACACCTTGCCAATTCCTTTTTTTCGTATATCCCTGGTTAATAAAGAATTTTGCTCCAAGCGCCACATAAAGATTTTAATTTTCAGAGGAATTTGAGCTTTCCAGATATGCTTATTAGGCTTTTGTTGGATGTTAGCACAAATTTTCTTATATAGGGATTGAACTGAAAAAAAAGCCATTTTGATTAAACATCCGCTTTGGTTTATCTTTGTCACCATGAAACTGGTATTCCCTAATCTGGGATTTAATATTAAGCCATTGTTGTTTGCATGATTCATTTCTCAATCTTCTAAAATCAAGATTCCATTGTTTTTCCTTGCATGAATGAACAGAAAGAAGCTTGTCATTGCAAATTTCATAAAGGTCAGGAGCACTGTCCTCCCAAAACAGAATATTCTTTCCATCCCCTACAAATATCTTTCTCACTAGAAGATATAGATTTTTAACTTTAAGGAGATTCCTCCAACACGAAGAATCAGTTATTTGCAATAATTGAATTGAAACCTGAAATATAATTCATCACAACCTTCTTTACAAATTTCTCAATTATTAGTATACTATGAGGCTACTATGAATTGCATGATACTATCTCACCGTCACCGAAGGCTATACGGTGACATATATTATCCTGGTAACAGTGAACTTATTATTACTCGCAAAGAATTACAAGCTTATTGACCATCCGTGACCAATTGACCATGAGGTCCTCGCCGCGCAGCGGACGAAAAGAGCCGGTGCCGGTGCGCTAGAAGAGCGGACCGGGGCAGTCGAAGGTGACCTCGCATCCCTCTATGGGCGTGAGCTTGATGCTGTGCCTGATGGAGTTCATGAACGGCGGGAGCCGCGCCGTGGCCTGGCAGACGCACGAGTTGTCGAGGCCCATGATCCGGCGGCAGCACGCCGTGTCGAGGACGGGGTCCTCGTCCTCGCTGTAGTGCCGGCGGTGATGCCGGGACGACCGCCGGCCGGTGCCACCTTCATCATCACAGTCGTCGTCGTCATCGTCGCAGTCCCTGGACAGAAGGCCCTGCTTGACTCCGTCGCCGGCGGCCGCCGTAGTCTTCGCTGTCAGGGACGTCTCGTTGAGCTGCTGCCGCGGCAGTCCTGGGCGCCTGGCTCCCGGCTGGACGAGTGACCGCATGTTGCACGCCTCATTCGCCAGGGTGAACTGCGACCGGCAGAACACCTGCGCGCTCGCCGGCGGGAGCTCTCTGATCAGGAGCAGAGCGGCAGACACCAGCAAAGCAAGGGCTAGTGCCTTCTCCATGCTACAGTTTCTACTAACTTTTTTCCTCCTGATGATCAAACAGGCAGTGATCACACTGCGCTTATATAGTGATACGCGTCGTGTTATTTAAATGGAGCTTAGTTCATCTACTTGTCTTGGCCTCTCTACTTTCAGTATCTTTTGCCCAAAGAGATGGCATGCTAGCTGGTACATATTAGGTGTGTGTATATATCTTGCTTCATGAAGCAAAGGGAACAAAATCTTAACATGCACTGATTAATTTTCCTCCTACGCTGGAAATTGTGGTTCTTGTTAACCTGTGTTTCGTTTTACCTCATAATATCTCTTACATATATAGATCAGAAACAAAAATAAAAGAATCGTATCTTACTTTATCATTTGTGCGGCACTTATCTGCAGCCACCAGTTAATCTTTGGAAACATTTAAAAGCTGGTTAGTTGAGCGCGGTTGCTTGGATGACAATGACAAATAAGGGTTTTCCTTTCACAAAATATAAAATTACCGATCATTTTTTAGTGCTTCAACTCACAGGCTAGCTATGGAGTGCAAGTGAGAAGTGAAATCCTAACAGATCAACAGAAACAACACAAATGACTTCGTCCACTACAAATTTTGTACGCGTCGCCCATGGCTAAGCCACAGCCCACTGGTTTTTTTTTTTGCTTTTTTATTTCTTATACAGCCTGTTCATTTTTTATTTTTAGTTTATTTTCTATTTTCTATTTTAATATTTTTTTCTTTATTTTTATTTATTATTTTCCTTTTATTATTAAATTATTTTTCCTTTTCATATTTTTTATTTTTCTATTTTTCCTTGTTTCGGTGTTGATCAATCAACATAATAATTTATTCTTATTACGACAACAATTAATTTTACTAGAAAAATTGATGTTAATGGAATCTTACTATTGGAACATTAGGTCTATTATATAAGATGGAATACATAAAAAAATTTAAAAAAATTATATTCATCTGGGATCTCATCTTGTATTAATTTTCAGAAATACGAGAGTTCAAGAATATATGAAAATAAGTTATTATTTGAGAGAAAATTGATTTAAAGAATTTTAATGACAAATTTTTATTTTTTAATTAATTACATTAATTTTTTATTACAATTATTTAAACTACCATAATATTTCCTTTTTTAAGGAAAACTAGCAGCCTGAGCGTCCTCTCAGGGGGCAACATGTGTATTTGTTGGGTGACAGGTTGCAAATAGGCGTATGTCGCGCTCCCAAGGGGATATAGACTGCCACGTGGTAGATGGCTATGTCTATGTATGAATTCGTGTCCGGTCCCCTGCTCGTTGGGAGAAAGTACTTACTCTTCTGTTTTTAAATTGCGTTGACTTCTAACTTCAACTTTAAATATTTATTTTATTTAAAAATTAATTCAAATATATAAAATTTTAAGTTGTGATTCAAATAACTCTAATGATATATCAAATTATAATAAAATATATAATATTTGTAATTTTTTTTATAAAATAAATAGTCAAAATTGAAGTTAGATGTCAACGATGACGTCAATTTAAGAAAGAAGGAAGCACGTGGTAACATGTTGTCCAACCAGTTGGGATAAAAAATAGCAGCTGTCTCCTTTGTCTTTGGCACGGCTTCATAAAAGCACGGTGAAACAAGTGGATATGCGAGTTTTTTTATTATTTAATCATTTTTAATTAATATTTTTTTAAAAATCGTGTCCAACTATATTTTTAAAATCTAGACCGTTTCAGTCACGTTAATCGTAGTGGCGCGTCTAGTGAAAGAATCACGCCATATGGACCGGTGTGATAGGATCCACGTCAGCCACGGACTCACAACTGGAGTCCATGCAAGTCACGCCAATCGTCCTGGCGTGACTGCAGTCACACCGATCTGTTCGGCGTGACCGCAAAATTCTACTATTTTCACATGACTTATACGAAATGGTCCGGTACGAAGCTTTCAAGCGATGCTTGCCTACACCACCAAATCTTCCTCCTATGACAGATGTGTAGAAGACAGAAACATCAAGAAGACGTATTCGCAATCCGCCGTTGTGCAATTATGGCCATCGGGCCGAGCTAGAAAGGCCGCCTGCTGGTTTAACATACACTCTATTTTTTTGTTGTCCTAAAAAGTTCATGGTTACTAAAGTTAGATATGGAGTAATGGTTGTGGTAATTCGTGACATTGCTTAATATTAACAAATATCATGTCATCATGCAGATTATGGGCGAATGTGTGACTAACAGAAGTGGATATATGGTCTAAAATCTCACTATTCAGAACCTAAAGATTGACCGGATTTGAGTAACAATTTACAGTTGCCATGCAATGAGATGCCAGAGGTTTTGTGTCAATGTGGTGTGCATGCAAAAGAAGGAGTGGTTCCGTCGGAGCTAGGATTTGGATGGTTCTGTAGCAACACAGTAGGTGATGATGATGCATGGGTAATATACTGTTATTGTGATATTTGTTTGCATTCCCCATGCTCGTTTTCACTTCTGTAGGATATGAAATACAATTTGTACTTTATTATGCAGTAGACTCAGAGGTGCAACCGGAAGAAACGGAGGGATTAAGACAAATTTTACACGCAGCTGAAATTATATAATCGTAAACAAAGGGAGGAGGTTTTGAGAAGCAGAAGAAAAGAGATCTGGTATGAACATTTGACATGTCCGCCAGGATGGATCAAGAGAGAGTTTGAACTTGATAAATGAAGGATAAGCATGATGCCATTGAAATTGCATTGAACTATTAGAGAGAGGATCGAGAGAAGTATTCTGCTAAGGAGGCATGGAATTATTTGTCTCCGCCATGGCATACAATATTTGCTATAGCTTTAGAGTGTATGTCATGGTGTAAAGAAATGATGGAGGAGCTAGCCGATACAGTGTACCAAGAGGAGTGTCATCAGAAGGAGTTAGAAGCTCAAAGGGCTAGAGAAAAAGCTTATTATAAGGCAAGACTGAAGGACCCATATTCCTGAGAATCATATTTTGCTAGGTTGGAGGAGAGCAAAAAGAAGAGAAGGCTGGAGGAAGAAGAGACAAGAGAGCAAAAAAAGAGGAGACAGGAAGAAGAGAGAAACAAGAAGTTGCAATTTGATGCGGATGTGATAAAAAAATAGTGGCCCGTCTTGACAAAGGTAAAAGTATCATGAACTCACATGACGATGAAGATGACTAATTATCCTTTGTTCGTTTAATTGATGTTAAGAATAATGTATGAACTTATCATTATTGTTGTTGTTGGCGCGATGGACATGTAGTACTTATTATTGTGGTTCTATGTCTTGTTCTGTAGATGTAATACTAGTAGCGTATGAACAATGTTATTAATTTGATGTTGTGCTTTTACCATGTAACGTACACTATGTTAGGCTTCTAATCACGTACCTATGTTGATGTGACATGTCGTACGCATCAATGTGACCTGTCATACTCATCTCTGCAGCAGCTCAGGAATCTAATGTGCAGCTCAGGAATCTAATGTGAAAGAAATCAATGCCACTTGTAATAGATACGTCACTATCACAGAGCAGCGATAATGGTCTTCTGGTAAAGTTGAAGCATCCCATATGACCTACAGAATCTAGCAGACATGGACTTGGTCCATGCACCTTTGCTTTTCTGCCTATAAAATGGAGTTGGAGTGAACGATTTCACAAACACAGAACACAATGGCATCTGACTCAAATAAGAGGCTAGAAATCCCACCATAGAAAGAACGGCCATTCTGTGATTGTGGAGACCAAGCTAGATGTTCCATATACCATGATCGTAGGTATTTCCATTGTCTAGATTTGGAACCTGATTATCAGGTAACAATAGTACCTCATTCAATTACTTATGTTTCTTTATTCATATGATTATAGTTTTTATGTTTCTAAACGTCAACTGTTTCTATTTTGTATATATAAGCCATATGAGTTTGAAGAATGGTTAGATAACAGTCCCGCGCCAAATAATCTTGCACATATCATAGAATTTGAAAGTGATGCTCAGTACAGTTCGCATATGCAAGAGTATGAGAGGATGCAACGCATGCGCCTTGATACCCAACAACAACTACTTGAAAGAGATAAGACTTAAGATGCGACATGACGAACTACATAGACGTCGCTGTACCTGTCTAAGAAGACGTTTTTCTCAGGCACATTAGAAGGGAATGTAGTTTATCAATGGTAAGATGTATTCTACAGTCTATATATGCTATGTATTCTCATGTACCACTAAGTAATGAATAAAATCACCGTACCCTATCGCAGCATATTCATTGAATTACTTCCTCCTTTGTTGTTTATGAATATTGTAAAATAGTAGACGTGCATGAAAAGATAACATACAAATGCACGCATGCGTAAACAGTGGAGATTTTCTGTGTAAATAGTGAAGATTCTTGTGTCACTTTATTTGACGTGACCACGTCCTTCGTGAATCAATGCAGTTGCAACGAGAGAGCATGACGGCTATAAAACCCACCTCTTCTCCCTGCATTCTATACTCCATCGAGATTCAACAATAACCAACCATGGGGAGTAGAGGTCATGGTAGGCGAGGTGCTGTTAGGCCATCACCTGTGAGATACGATGAGAGTTCTGGTCTATCTTGGTACGAGCAACATATTCCTGAGTTTCCAATTCAAACATGTAGAGATTTTGGTATGAAAAATCCATTACGTACATATGACAATCGTAAGAAAGAGTGGCCTAAGGGCACACATGGGTTGAAATGTGTTGTGCAAATGAAGGCACCACCGCGCCATGGGCTGTCACAAGGAAAACTCGGACGCGGCCCCCGCACCGGAAGAAGGTGAGGGAGCTGGTCGTCGCTTCTTCGGTGCCCTAAGGGAGAGGTTAGTATGACGTTAACTATTTTCTTTCTTTGACATTGTTTATGTTACGGGTAGTTCGTAATATTCATTTGATTATTTAATTTACTATGATGAAGAAAACTATGGCTGGACTTGCTGGATTGACCCATCTCCTGTTCCTGCAACTGAAACATACATCAAGTTTCATGAACAATGGATTAAGCATTTGTACGAGGAGTTACGTGACTTGCAAAGACGTGTTGGTGATTTCTTCGACATTATAAGCATCGTTGATGATGATCTTACGATGTGTGATGATCCCTTTTTTAAGTGCTCACACCACAAGTCCGGACGTGCGAATCCACCACTGCCAATGTCAACAAATTATGCGCAGGACATGTACTATGCATCTGGATTGTCTTCTCAGTTCTAGTAAAACCATCTATATTGTGCAATGTAATCCTAAATGCATGACTGTTGTCGCTCTCTTACTTTGTAATTCTGTTGCGTATGACTATACCCTATCGTGTTGTGTACTATGTAATCCTAAGTGCATGATGGTACTGTTGTACTATCTATTTGTATGTCATATCATTTATTTTTTGAATGTCACTAACTCGTATGATCCTAACGTATCACTCTCGTAGTATGTATTAGAACCCAGAATTAAACACAATTTTTTATCTTTATTTTCATTTTTTTTGAATTAGTCAGCCATTGTAATTGGTGTGACTAATCGTGACATGTGTTCCTGATTTCAAGAGAGCGCCAGGGAAATTTTTCTCCTACAAGTCTCACCAATTGAAATGGCGTGACTAGTCGCGCCATGGGGGACGAAAAACCAGGGAGCTTCTGGGATCGAACAAGTCACGCCATTCATTTTGGTGTGACTAGTCGCACCATGGACTTTCCGATTCTAGAGAGCGCCCTGGATTTTTGGCCGAAGGAGTCGCGCCAATCTACCTGGCATGACTAGTCGCGCCATGGGTTGGAAGATTCCAGGGAGCACCAGAAGTTGTGCCAGCCGAGTCGCACCAAATGGTTTGGCGCGATTGCTATTTCAGTCACGCCAGTTGCCCTGGCGTGAATCCTGTATGCACACAGAATTTAAATGTAACTCCAATAAATATTAGTTGCCACAACAGAGAGAGTTCAAACAAATAGCACATACAACAAATTCATCAGAAGCACATAATTCAACATGCATACAACCAACACAAGTTCATAAGCACATAGTTCCACAAGTTTAAAAAAGCCACATAATTCCACATAGTTTTTCAGAACTTCATACAAGCAAACGAAAATAGTTCGACATCCATAGCTCATAGAACAAATGAAGCAACACAAACACATAGTTCGTACAAGACACATCGTTCAACATCCATAGTTCAACAACTGAAATGCTTCAAAGAGCAGGTGTGTACGGCCTGGTCTTCTTTCTCTGGCACCCCGGATTAGTGGGAAGCACATTGCCACTGTCAATGTCCCTTCTACGTCCGGCTTGGCGACGGCGAGGAGCTGGCGTCGCATGCTGGCTTCCCTATGGTGCATCTTGGAGCTGTGACGATCCAATAATGTCCTGTGTTTCATAGTTTTGTTAGATAAACCAATAGGACACAATAAAAGGATAGGAAATGAAGTACGGAACCTCAGTGTGATGTAGCTGATCATCGGTAGAGTCGTCGGTATCGTCCTCATCGGATTGCTCACGTGCACGAGTTGAGGACGATGGCATAAGAGCGCGAGAGATGGAGCCTTCGCCGTGCGATGGTGCCGGCGGATGGACATCACGTGCGTTGATACAATTTAGCTTAAGTGCAAGTCAACGGCAGCTCTTACGCATCCTCTGTATACGTTGCATGTAAGTACTTGACAAAAACGTAATGGACTTGAAAGAGAAGAAATGTACCGCTGCAAATGCTCGTAGGGCACCTTCAGTCTGGCAAGAACCTTGTGGATAACACAATGCTTCTCCAGTTCCATTAGCAAGACGACTAAGCTGCATAGCCTATAAATGCAATGTCAAAGAAACCGTTTGAACATACCGTATAGTCTTCCAACAATGCCCTCTCAGGTTGTGTTCCAGCACGTGTTCTGTCATCTTAGTCGTCAACAATCTCGTCATCGTCATCCGAATCTGGTAAATCCGCAGTATGGCCTTCAATCAAAGATGGCCGGATCTTCAGACGTGAGTTTTCATTCAACCATACGAGGTAGTCTCTGAATGGTCCGGGACGGTGCTGAGGGCCATCCAAGTAGTGTATCCTTTGATCATGCCATTAGTTCCACATGATAAGATATGGTGCGTGTTTCTCTGCCCAATCATATGCACCCTTCTACTTCCTCCTGTCAAATCTGTTATGGTGTATGTTAGAATCAATGTACTACTAGAAAGACAACAATGAAAGGTAGTACAAGAGGTTTTTTGTGTAAATTTTGGCTCGTGCTTGGATGCGTGACATTAGCTTCCTGCAATCTCCCAAACTGCCTCATGACGCGTCGGGGCAAGTGCCACTTAATGACATAGAAAAATATGAGCGAAACCTCGCACCTCCAATATTTAGCTTCACGTCTACAAATGTCCGAGAGGTCCATTTCAAGAACTTCTTTACGCTCATATCGCATCCAAGTAACCTGCAAAATAACAATATCTATAATTACACGTGTACAAAATACATAGTATAGAAAAAATTTATCACAAAACAAACGTACTTGATTCTGAGTTAGCACATTAAGCTCGTTTATGTATCCTAGATACCGTCTTTGAGTATTGCCGGTGATATTAATGCAGTTCTTCCACAGGAAAACAACCTCGACCCTTCATCTTCGTGACTCCAAACCTATGAAATTTGAGAACACATTTGTCTTCAAATATCCAACATTTAGAGAAGCATGTATGTACTTAAAAATGAAGGCGTAGTACAAACCTCGTGAGGTCCTTGCTGCGGCCTGCCAATTGAAAGTGCTCCCACATCCATACTTGAAGGAGATACGCACAGCCTCCAAGATTGGCATTCTCTCCACTCCTCAAGCAAGCTACACAAAGCTGTCTATAGAGCCAGACAAGTGTAGTAGATCCCCAGTTGTACGCACTTATGTCCTCCCATGGCTGGCTCAAAATAGGTAGAAACATATAGGATATGGTGTTCCCACTAGCATCGGGGAAGCAAGTGCCATAACCAAGCCCTCGCATGACGCTCTATGACAATATCAGGGAGCTCACCATCGGGCAAAGCACCAAAGTTCAGTCGGAACCAATGCGAACTGACTTCGGACGTCTTGGAGTCTCTTGCATCTTGGACCGGATCCGGGGGCCTCAATCCAGTAAAAGCCTCAGCTTGCTCACGTCACCCCTGCGGTTGCACCCAACCACACACTGCTGCTCCATCAATGGGTAGCTCAAGTATCATAGCAACATCCATCAAAGTGATGGTAAGCTCCCCACATGGCAGCTCCCCACATGGCAAGTGGAACGTATGGGTCTCCGGTTGCCATCGATCTAACAGTGTTGTCAATGCAGGGATGTCCATTGTCGGTAACCCCGCATTGACGATATGAGCAAGTGGCAGAAAACCAACTCGTTGTATGAACGGTGCATACCGTTCATCCCACGGTAGCGGACTGTGGGTGCGGGCACAAAGCGATCGTAGAAACTGCAATTTTAAAACAATCAAATGTGAACAATGGTCAGCATCTTTAAGAAGTAAAAAGAGTCATGATATTTGAAAATAGACTTACACGTCGTTCATCAACTAGGAGGTGGGTTCCATGCTTCGTGTCGTAATTGGTGTCAAGGTGCCGAAAGACCGGGTGGGGCGCCATGTGCCTGCAATATGAAATAGTTAGTGAGTACGAAGTAAAAAAAGATATGTTAAGAAAAACTTTATGCAATGCATTTTTATACCTATGAGGAACTACTCCCCGGTGTTGCATTCCGTCGGCTTTTACTAAGATGTTTCGGTTTGTTCTTTGGACCTAACTTATGCTGCTCCATTCGATGGCCCTCTTCATGGCATATAGAACAACGTTGGTGTACAAGGTCCTCGTTAAAATCATTGCAACCGTAAGCATCAAGGCCATACTCTTTTTCCATATCATTCATTTCATTTCGTAGTCGTTTCTTCTTTCGCCTACCCTTTTTGAATGTAGTCAACAGCAGTCCGGCCATCTAGTCTTATCAAGGCATGGTTCAAAGGTGGATTTTCATATTTTGAGGCATACTTCTTTCGAGTAGAATAGACTCAAATATGCACTACAGTCACTGTCGACATCTCTAACTCGACATGTCGTGATGACATGTGAGCATGGGACATGCAACAATTGAGGTGTTCTACATATGCATTTAACATTGTCCCCTATCTTCACCCTAAATACACAACCTCCGGATCTTTTACCGCCAATGATTGTGTGACAAACAGATCTAACTTCGTACATGAATTGTCTTGGGTTGAAAAGACGAGCTTCTTGGTTAGTTGAGATAAGCCCTTAATTATGCAAGCGTTTAACAATGGGGGCTCCCCATTTATCTCCTGCTTCAATGCCTCGTCGTGCCTTCAACCACCGTTCACAAAATAGAAATTGCACTTCTGTAAAGTGAATTCTATAATAGCGAAAACTGGCAATCCTCAAATCCCTTTTAGAACATTGTTGAACACTTCTGACGCATTCGTAGTCATTGAGCCATATCTAAATCCTCTGTCATCAAAAACTAGAGCCCATTTATGCTTTTCTAGCATTTGTTGATCTAACTATTCCTTTGCACTGTCATTCAAAATATTACGGCACTCTTCTAACTTTTTGTTAAATTGACTCTCCTCCATAGCCATGCAAACGATCTTAAGAGATTTGATGACCTTGCTTTTTTGTCTTTTTTAGATATTCGCAGCAAAGTGCCGCATGCACCACCTATGAACCAGTGGAGGGTATCCATGGAGTTCTTCTGAAGTAGCATTAAGCAGACCTTGATGCCTCTCTGAAATCATGCATATCTGCCTAGTTGACCTTATCACATGGCGTCTTGTGTGTGTAACAAACCATAACCAACTCGAGTTGTTCTCACTCTCCATGATGGCAAAAGCTAAAAGAATCAGTTGATCTTCGGCATCAATGCCAACTGCTACCATTAATGTCCCCTTGTATTTACCGGTCAAAAAAGTGGCATCCACACTAATCACTTGACCGACAATTACTGAAAGCCTCTGCACACTGAGGAAAGCACCAAAACACACGGCGGAGCACATGTTTCATCATTCTCTCACCATCGGTACCTAGCATTACTTGGGTATCTATGAAATATTTTGTTCTAGGATTGTAATGAGCAATTATGCTAAGAATTCTAGGTACAAGTATTATAAGACTCTTTTCAATCTCCCCAAAGTTCAGCCACGGCGAATTGTTTCACCCTCCATGCCTTGCCATACTTGACAAGGTAATCGATGAAACTGTGTATAGCCTCAATAAGAGATGCAACAGTGATGTTGTAGTCATCCCATAGCATTGGAGCAATGCGAAGTTCAAGGTACCTCGCAGTGCATTGTGAATGCACTTGCTTAATATAGGTTGTACCATATGTGTGAGATTGTTTCACATTGGTCACTTTCCAACGTCCACCATGCTTCTTTTGTATGTGGGCCCAAACACTACAAGGACATGTTGCATGCTGACACTTGATTGTGTACCTCTCTTTCTTGTTTGTGTTACACACATAGTAAGGTCTATGGTGCCGCAATGCATAGTCCTCGAAGAAATATTTGAGATCTATCAGAGTCTCAAAAGTCATACCATTATTGATGAAAGTGTTCTGAGCGTTACTAGGTTGATCCCTTAACCTAAACCCATTGTTCGTTATAGCATCCTCTGTCCTACTAAGGTCGGCATGCATTGGCCCCTTAAAGTAACCTAATATTCATATCTTTCAATGCACGCAACTCATCTTCACTATATATTCTATTCCAATTTATTTCAACATCACCACCTATGTTCTCATATTCACCTGCTTGCGCTCCATCAAGATCACTAACATCCTCATCTTCGGAACCTACTTCTTTGTCATGAAAATCACCCCCTTCACTATCCGACGACGACTCCTCTAACCCTTCAGAATATGTTTCTTCTTAAAGTTCTCTTTCCTTCACCTCAAAAGTATCCTCATTAAAATCATTATTAGTAACCGTCCAATCGTACACCGGTGGCATTGATAGGTTCTCCTCATTCTGCTCTAAATAAGATTCCGCTGCAGTCAATACCTCAATTGGCTCCTCTTCCAAACACACATCTTCACATGCTAATGAAATATGACCAATCTCTTCCTTCTCAACTATATCAACTATAACCTCAGCACATTTCACTTGAGCATCCTTCAAACAGTCCAAATAAAGGTTCATATCATCCTCTGAAGCTGATTTCAACAAAATGTAATGAGCTCTACCACCACTTCCCGTATCAAACCGACCACGAAACTTAAGACCACTATCAACTCCAACAATAGACTTCGCTCTTGTCTCAACTTCACAAAATAAAGGTGGTTTTCCAAATAAAATCACTTCTTCGCACCTCTTAACCACTTCACCATTTTCATTCACAATGCAATGATGGAACAAACGAACTATATGATCCATTCAACAAATAACACTCTAGTTTTCAAAAATTATCTATCAGAAAACAAAAAATAAATAAAAATTAGTAAACATTGAAAAATAGCACATCCACACTATCATACACGTTAATATCGCGGTGCAATATGATAGTCTATTGATATAATGTGCTTCAAACAACCACATTCGTGCAAATCATCAACTAAAAAACTCCACATTTCACTAAACCCAACCTAGCCCAAAACCAACCAAAACATGAATGAAAAACAAATCTACTCGAATGGAATGGGAGAGTTACCTTCAAGAATCAAATTTTCTGAGTTTGAGGAAGGGGGACGGCTGATCCTCGCCGGATTTTGAAGAAGTCGCGGCGAGGAGAGAGAAGGTGAGCGCATGCGCGAGGAAGAAGAACTGAAGGAGAAAGAGCCGCGCGGGGCCGCCAGCCGGCTGATAAGCGTTGGAGTTGTGCCAAACAGATCAGTGTGACTCTAACAGCACCAGGCCAATCGACGCGACTTGCTTAGACTTCAACTGGAAGTCCGCGGCTGACATAGACCCAATCGCGCCGGTCCATGTAGCTCAATTCCTTTACTAGCCACGCCATGACGATTAGCGTAACTGAAACGGTCTAGATTCTGAAAATATAATTTAAAAAGGATTAAATAAAAAAAAACTCTGGATAAGCCTACCCCGGGCCCTAATTTTGCTAGAAATACTATCTGTGATACTCATGTTTTAACAGATAATAAAATCCGTTACCCATTTTTGTGCAGAAATATTAAGCCTGCTTTCCCCAAAAACGATGACATAATTTGATCCCAAAAGGTAGAACATTTGCCTTTATTGCAGAATTATAGATTCTTACTATCACCTGGAACGTTAGCATAAATTCGTACAACATATTCACAGTCACTAACATAAAGCATTCACTACCATTTACAACCAACCGCAACTGCTAGTGTCAAAATGTTAAGCCTGCTGCGCAGTTATAAGAAACCGCGACTGCCATGGTCGTGGCAAGGTAAAAGACACTCCACACACCCCGTCTACTTTTGTCGTGTACAAGATCAACCACACGCTTGTCATGTGTCCAGGATTCACACTAACATAGACGAAAGAGTAAGCACCCTGGAGATGCTTGCAGCAACAAGCTTCATGGTCGCCTGCCAGACTCCATTGAATCCAAGACAGCGCTGTTGCCTCTCAGAGCAATGCCACCATGGCCTTCTTCTTCGGCTTCAAATTCTGCCGGCCTCGTGCTGAATACATTTGTGTTACCGTTGCTGTTCATTTCGGCCAACTGTTGGAAGTAAGCATGTGGCCATATGGCTGCAAATGCATAGAAATAGGAAAGATTAGCAAACTGTGTTGATCAATATCTGAAAAAAAAATCAGTGCATAGAATAAAGAGCATGAGAAGGTACCGTCATTATCAAATGGATATGGAAAAAACTGCAGGTAACAAAATGAAGCAACTGTAAGGCCTGAAAGAAGACACAAGAATATGTTGGCAATCCATATTTCTATGTAATACTATTTTAAATATCTGATACCAAAGCCATAAAATTAGCAAACCTATGATTCCGCCTGCAAATACATCTTGCCAGTGATGCCAGTAATCATCGACTCGAGAAACTGCCACAAGTGATGCAACAAGTAGAGGCAGAAATACTAAGCACAGTTTGGCAATATGACCTTTGCGATCAAAAGCTTTAAGTTTGCCAGCTAAGTACCACGCAAGAAAGCCTAGGCCAGCAAAAGACCCTGCCGTAGAGGAGAGAACAAAAACAAATTGATGATGTCAGCTGCTGAAACAATAAGCAAAAACAGCATATCATGACTAACAAGGCAACCAAAGAGACCATCAATGTCATGCAGCAAAAGAGTGAACAACTGACATATATGGGGTGGTGATGCATACTAGCAGCAGATGATATGCTCAAATCAGATGCTGCTAATAAGTGTTGTTCGTACAGCATCCTACTAACAATTTGCTGGCACAGGCTGGCCATGCAATAGAAGTTTCCTCACGTAAGATAAAAGGGCAATCATCTGGTCCCCAAACAAGTTATTCAATAAGACCTTGGAGCCTGCCTTAGAATAAATAGAGCAGCAATCGCAAAGCACTTGTGAACAGTATCTAGGACACCATGAGTATATACATATATCAAAAACAAAAAGATAAAAATTACATAATATACTCAAATCAAGCAATATACATCCTTGCAAACAAGAAAGGTTTGTTAGTGTGCACAGGGTGTGGGTGTGTGTGTAGGGGTGTGTGTGAGTGTGTGCGTGTGTACACGAATAGATACTACAGCTGTCCTCCATAAGGAGGAGTCAAAAAAAAGTTGTACGCCTGTACGATATGTTTCTCTTTTCTTATTATTGTACGCCCAGCCATTTTTAACTCATGCTGTCAAGATAAAAAAATTAGTTCAAAACAGAACTATAAATTTCGTTAACTGAAACTGGAGAGATTATGTTGTAACATGTATTTATTACTTTTCTGTCAGAAAAAGCTTGAGGAATTAACCAAGTAGATGACAGGGAGAAATGATGTAAAGACAATAAGGGGCAAAACTATTCCAGCGCATAAACTACTACTAGTTTGACAGAAGATTCAAGATTACATTAACGAAATCTCTGAATTTCCTTTGAAATTTCTTCTAAAATTTGGAGTTCCCTAAAAATCAGACCTTTTCCCTGATGCAGCAGAAAATAATAAGATAATCAGGAGGGGGGGGTCTTAATTAACATGTGGACTAGACAACTGGTACAGCAGAAATATTCAGAAGAAAAATTGTTCACGTACACAAACATTCATATATTATTGGAATTTAGAAACTTATAACTGCATTCCAAAATGGTAAACCAAAGAAAAGATCAGTTACAAGTTACGTGTAAAAAATAACCATAAGGAGCATCTTGAAAATAACATATTGAGTTATGTTGGTTCTCACATGATGAATGGCCACTTGGGAAGCTCTTGTGACCTTCCTTGATGACACTCTTTTCCCCGTGGCAGATGACATCAGTGGTGATATTATCAAAATTCTGGAAAAGAATACAGAATACAGTGATCACGAAAGGTTTAAGCACTGAAATCAGTGAACATCAATAGGAATTAACATGCACAAGGAAAAATTGCAATGCTGGAAGGAGTTACAGGATTGCCATCAGGAAAACAGCGCCAAAAGAAATCTGGGCGAGGGCGGCCAACACCATCTTTGATTGCATCAGTAATCACAGCAGTTATAAGCACTGAATATAAAATCCCTGTAAAAATTCTACAGTTAAGCATGAATTAAAGGTGTCACATGATGAGTAACATATTGAGAATTCGGAAATACCCAGTATGCCATGGTGTAAATCATAGACATTTTTCTTCTTGAAGTAAATTCCACCAAAGACAACCCAAGGTAGCACAATTGCAATAAGCTGTGATAAAGAAAACCCTATATGGGTTAGATATAAATTGTACATAGAATACAGTTAACTCAAAACATGGCGTTTCGAAACAAGAACATACTGGAACAGCCCAAAATGGAACTGTGTTGCCCTTTAGAGGATAGCGCAAGTCAGTCATCATGTCACGTCCAACAAAGCGATGGAAAGGTTCAATGATGTTTAGTATTCCATCAAGGACAGCAAGACAGAGAAGTATAATCCAGTCATACATGTGTAATCTTGCTACTTTGGCGCCATGGGACTTTATAGTGTGACAACCTAACTGGATATCAGCCATTCTCCCCTAGAATGACAAACTCATAGTCAGCAAGTACAAAATGTATATCCTGTGTAGATTTTGGATGCTAATTCATGTTGGAAAAGAAACAAGAAGGTTCATGAAACATATACAAGAAGACTGAATTCTCGTGTAGTATAATGAGTACTCTTTTTCTTGAAGACCGCATGGAAAAATGTATTCCAAAAAGATTTATGATGAACTGAGAAAGGAATTTACAATTTGATAGCCATAAGAAAATCACTTCAATAAAAGATTTAGATTCCATAAAAAAAATCATAGAATCTGTCGTACCACTATGAAATCCAATTTAGCAGGTATAGCAAGCAAAAGACTGAAATAAACAATCAAATATATTTTCAACCCACAGTACATACTCTAGGTAGTTGAAAGTGGCCATTCCATTTCCATGGTTCAAGACTTGCATTATATAACGTAGTGCTAAATATTTTTCGCCCCCTTTGGCAAATATGCAGCATGGTACATACTAGGTCCAGTTTAAAAATGATATATTTACTGGTAGATAAATGAAAAGTATTGATTTTCCAACTCCTAAGGAAGAGCCCATTTGAAAAGCGAGAACCACAGAAAAATAAGGTGCAAGGTTCAGGATTTTAGTGATTACAACACTGAGGGAACGATCGAACTACAGAGTCCTAAGTACTGGAAAGATCCAACGCTTAGGGAACCCCCATAGTATCCAAATACGAGTAGCAGTCAATTCAGACATTCACCAATTTTGAAGTATACCCAGGTACCACTACTCTGAGGAAGTGCATTGTAATCTATTCTGAAGCTAAGAAGTGATGAAAAAAAAACCCATCAGGAAAGGTATAGAAGAATGGAATTGATAAAAAAAATTAAGAAATGTATCCTATCTGAAACACATCCAATGCATATGCTGCAGAACCAGAGCGCTGCTGATTCCAGAGGCGGACCGAGCAATAGGCGATGTAGGGGTAGGGCAGCCGCCCCACATGACGCCAGTACAGAAATCCCTCTCCTCCCGTCTCCTCCAAGGGATGAAAAATGAAAATCCCCCTCCGAACCCCAACACCGTCCCCGATTGGGACGAGGCCGTCCCGCCCCCATCCCCTTCCTCGCGCAGGTCCCCTTCCTCGCGCAGGGGTCAACTCATAACCGCAAAATGTCCAGCCTAAATGCTAGTAACTCCAAATAGAGTAGGAAGAAAGGAGAAGGGTTCGGCTCTCACCTGGTTGATGCGGCACTGGCTGCGCACCTGCACGAGACCGAGGTGTTTCAACGGAGGAGAAGCCCAACGAGTCAACGACACAGTCACGTTACGTGGTCCCAACTCCCAAATCAGGATATCTGTAGAAAAAATCTCGCCAATGATTTTGAAAGCAAAAAAAGAAAAGAAAACTAAAAATAACTTGCATAAAAGCAAAAGAGACGGGGGAGAGAGAGCGCGTGTTCTCGGTGGACCTGAAATGTAATTCGCAAATATCTGGCCGCCGGAGGGGTTGCGGTGGTGAAATAGATATCGATGAAATTTAGCTACAACAGTTGAGATCAGAGATTAGCTCATTTTAAAATACATATTTTCTATCCTTTAAAAATAGATTGCTACATAATAACTTTATTATGATTAAGAATATTAGAGAGAGTCAAACTAAGCATAAAAAAAAATTTGCAGATGCTCAAAATCAGAACCGCACGTTCGACCTCGGATGAAATTAAAACAACTCGGGTTCAAGTCTAACTCGGGCTCTTAGAGAAGCTTGCACTAAAACAGATACATTGGTCTCATACAAGCTCTGTTTCGGACGTTCTACCTTTCCAATGGAACCGACCTCATCTCCAAATTCGACCGAAATCAGCAGAAATCGTTAAAACAATATGACGTCCAGAAACTGCTCGGGTGCTGCGACACTATCTTTTGCCCTTTGGACCTTGTATCTTTTCTAGACCTGTTAGTCTTAGGGTTTACTCCTAAAGTCGACCTAAACTCTATAAATTTAGTAGCCGCCGTCATTAGAGATAGATTTTGATTAGTTTTCTCCTGTTTTTAAACAGTTTCGCCGTTTGACGGCTTGTTGGTTATCTAACTTTATGATTCAATTCAGATTTTGTAAGTGAGTTGCATTCTTCCTTGTTTTTGCTTGTGTTCTTCGATTCGCAGGCAGTGATTAGCCTTCTTGGCGAGGTCAATCGTGTGCGCACGGTTGATAACCAGAGTAGAAGTGGTGCTGTGATTGCGATGTTCGAATCGTGTTAATTTAAGGCCGGATCGATTGTGTGTCGCATCTCCATCAAATCGAGAGTTATCACGACCTGACAGAAGATTGAGAACCACATACATATCAAGTGGTATCAGAGCTTCAGGTATACCGTCTCGTTCACATCTATCCTTGTTTATTTTGCATTCATCCCATCGTCCACAGAAAAGATGCAACACTAAAAAAAAATTAATAGATCGTTAGGTGTTTCCCTGTCCAAACAGTGTTTAGCCTTTGCATAATTTAATTTCAGAGTCCGTAGTGTTGAGTTTGTGTCCTTAATTTATGTTTTGGTTGCTGAATTTCATGATCTTTTTTTATCTAGATGTTTTTCTTCATCATTCATCCACATAATGTGCAGATCTGTTATCGTGTCACATCTGTTAATTGTTTCTTTTGCATTGAAAATTTATCCCACCCACCTACCCATATTTCGATCACAACCACATCCACACTTCATATATCCACATCTCTATATTTATCCGCTGCTCAATCATCCACAAAAACGTCCACAAAATTCGCATCCAATTTGAAATCCGAACTGTTTTCAGCCTTTCAAACAAATCTAATTCGGAGATCCATCATTAAAATAGTCATAACTTTTGTTTCTGTCCTTCAAATTAGACATATAAGTTTTTGAATATCTACAGAAAATTTTCCATCCTTCCACGATCTTAGATTCAATAATTTAATAACAGAAGTATCTGTTTTCGCACTCTGAAGTTTCAGCACATATTTAACAGAAATTCGAGATTTTCTTCAGGTTACATCTTTTATCATATTGATCCGAAATTTGATCGCGTATCATCTTTTGTGCCTCTGGTTCAGAGAAAAATATCAGAAAAATAAAATAAAAATAAATAATATTGTAGACCAAGAAGTCGGAAACTAACCTTTCCTGAATTTTCAAGTGCTGAAAAAAATTCCCTGAGTTCTAGAACCTTATCATTTGTGTTGTTGCTGCCCTTTGATATCTTCCTTCATATTCTTGTAACATCTAAAATTGTTTATAAGATTGGGCCAGCAACTAGAACATAATACTTGAAACACTTATTCAGCATTGCTATCTATCATAGAATTGTGTGTCACTAACCATTATTTCAGCCGTCCAAACTCCACATATCCACCTCAGATCAAAACTGCATTTGACCCTGCAATTGTGGAACTATGACTCCCTGGTTTCTTCTGCCACTGGTTGCACTATCCTTTGCTTTGCTTTGGTAAGAATCTTGCAAGAGCTCGGTAAGACGTTTCTTTTTGCAGAATTTTCACCACCCACTCACTGTAGTTGCAGGAATAATATTTTTGTGGTCTATATGCTATTTTCTAACCATGACACAAAGAAAAGGAAGTGAATACAATAATATTGCGACAAACTTTGCGAGATGTAATCTACCGCAAAGAGATGTTGCACATAATCAAAAGACGTATAAGTTTCAGACCATTGCTACATCATGTCCTTCCACGAGTAACTATATTCTTTCATCTCTTCCTTTATATGATGGTTTAGATTCTATTAAATAAATTGTTTGGGAAAATGATATGGTTAATCTATTTGGACAATGCTGTATGAGTGAAAGAAGAAAGCTTTTGAATGTTGGTCATGCATTAGTTGATCATGCTTTAACTTTATGGCAACACTTCTATATAAAAAAAAATATCCTCTGACATGGAGTGATGCTAAACTTTTTATGAGAAATTTTTTTGTTGATACATCTTTAAAATCTAGGTCTAGTTGTGATGAACTCTCTTTAGAGAAAGAGTTTTCTACTGTACTTCCTATTACATCTAACATTTTACAGGAAATTGAGATCAAACAAGATGAAAGTGATACATACAAGGAGAAAGAAAAGATACACAATGTTCCATGCATAGCCAAGATGAGATTGATGATAACACACCAAAAGGTATTGCTGAAAATGAGAAAAAACTTATTGAACATTGATCTACAAAAGGTGATAATATTTTTGTTGCGCTGAAATTTTTTGTCTATCCAACTTTATTAAAGCAACCGCTAATATCACCTTTTATCCATTTATCTTTGTCACTCTTTGATTTGCC
>BCLG01000632.1:0-51729 GCA_001602295.1 Zoysia matrella | reverse complement strand
ACTAGTTCTTGTGATAAGGAAATGTTGTGTGCTGATATTTCTATTCTTCCTATGCAACAAGAAGTAAATGAATTTAAAACTCCTAATTTTTATCCATTCACTAGGGCTGAAATTAAACATTTCACACCCATTACATGTAAAAATGATGAGCTGAAATTGCTATCTTTTCCAAACACTGTGGGCTATATTGAATATGATTCTTTTCGTGACCTTGCTACAGTAGAGAGGATGATATTTTTAAAATCTAAATTGCCTTTGTTTACTTAGAACCAATTTTTATGTTATAGACAATTATGATTCTAGAGGTGTCTTTATGGTGCATAGAGTTTATATTTGCTCAAATTTGAAGTCCTCTTGCATGATGAAAATAAATGACAAACTAGATGATAGAAATACAAAATGTCATGACATGTCATATTTATCTAGTTTTTCTAAAACAACACACTTTATGGCTTCTCAGAACAATGATCTTGCTGACTTTTGTGATAAAAATACTTAATGTGATGCTTTAGTGTGCAAAGATGTCATGTTTGCATCTTGTAATCTTTCTAGCTATTTGTGCGCTTCTGTTACTAACTATTTGCAGAAGTATTATGATACCCAAGAGAGAAAGCCAAGAACGGCTTTCCATCAAGAAGAGGAGAATGATGAGATTAGAAGGATCTTTGAGCCACCAAATGATTGCGTTCAAATACCCCCGTGGCCTCCACCTTTTCATGCAGGTTTCAACGCATGGTAGAGTCGAGGTTACAATGAACTTGAGTCGAGGACGACTCTAAAACAAGAAGGGAAGGATGATGAGGATATCACTCCTTTAGATACACATAAGAGTTCTCAAAGTAGTATTGATGAAACTCACCCACGACAGTCAAGTTAGAGGTGAGCTCATTCCAAAATACATATCTTCTATCCTTTGAGAATAGATTGCTACCTAATAACTTTATTATGATTAGAAATATTGGAGAGATTCAAACAAAGCATGAAGAAGGACTTGGAGATACTCAAGATCAGAACCGCACGTTCGACCCCGAAGGAGATCCAAACAACTCGGGTTCGAGTCTGACTCGGGCTCCTAGAGCAACCTGCACTAAAACGGATGCCTCGGTCTCATACGAGCTCTGTTTTGGACGTTCTAGATATAGTTAAAAAGCTAACAAGATAACCTTTCCAACGGAACCGGCCTCATCTCCAAATTCAATCGGAATCAGCGGGATCGTTAAAACAATAGGACATCCAGAAACTGCCCAGGTGCTGCGACACTATCTTTTGTCCTTTGGGCCTTGTATCTTTTCTAGGCCCATTAGTATTAGGGTTTACCCCTAAGGTTGACCTAAACTTTATAAATTCAGTAGCCGCCATCATTAGAGATAGGTTTTGATTAGTTTTCTTCTGTTTCCAAACAGTTTCGCCGTTTGACGGCTTATTGGTTATCCAACTTTACGATTCAATCTAGATTTCGCAAGTGAGTTGCGTTCTTCCTTGTTCTTGCTTGTGTTCTTCGATTCACAGGCAGAGATTAGCTTTATTGGCGAAGTCAATCGTGTGCGCCCGGTTGATAATCAGAGGAGAAGTGGTGCTGCGATTGCGGGGTTCAAATCGTGTTGATTTGAGGCCAGATCAATTGTGTATCGCATCTCCATCAAATCGAGAGTTATCACGACCTGACGGAAGATCGGGAATCACGTACACATCAGGTGGGCAGGCGGCTAGCTCACACGGAGATGAAGATGAAGAGCCACAGTGCTGCGCGTGGGAGGGGGGTTGGGGCAGGGCAAACTTCGAATGGGTGAATTTTTTTTTCTTTTTGAAGAGAATTTTCAATTCTTACCACAAATGTGTTAATCTTTTTAGTTTTTACCACTCAATTTATAAGCTTTTTATTTAAAACCACTAAATACATTTAAGAGCTCAAATGATACTAATAGTATAATAAAGAGGAATTTATTTACAGTACATTGTTTGTGAGTCGTATTGTTCGTGAGTCGTTCATGAGTCGTATTGTCCAGAACACATTACTCGTTCGTCCTCAGAACCCTTCGGTGTATTTGTTTACATGACACCGCAATGAACTCTAGTGAAATGTCACCCGTGCCCCTGCGTGATTTGGATGGGTCGAGCCGCTGAACCGGTCGAGCTGTTGAGCAAGGCGCTGTTAGTCGGCTCCTACCTCGCGCCTTCCTCACTCCCTCCGTCCGTCTGTCGGCTCGGGGGCGCGTTGCCCGCGTGGTGGCCGCGGACCAAGCTGCGGTCCAAGGCGAAGTCCAAGCCCGGCGCGTCTGCAGCCGTCTCTGGGCTCCTCCCTGCGCAACTCGGCCGACCTAGAGTCCCCGTCGTCGCCCCTATCCCCCTCGCCGACGCCGAGGGTGAAGGAGAAGGCGCAACTCCCTCCCAAACGCTCGGCCTCACCATTCCAGCGGGCGAGCAGCAACCGGAGAGGGACAATCCGGCGCTGCTGGTCAACTTTTGGGGTGAGGACCCGGCCATGGAGGCGGAGTACTACGCGGCGCACGGCGCGGAGGGCGACTCTTCCTACTTCCTGGCGCCGGATGGGGTCGGGGACGGGGAGCGTCGGCTGTTCACGCGGGCGTGGCGGCCGCTCGCTCCAGCACGTCCCAGGGCGCTTGTCTTCATGGTCCATGGCTACGGCAATGACATCAGCTGGACATTCCAGTCCACGGCCGTCTTCCTTGTGTGCTCGGATTTCGCCTTCTTTGCCGCCGATCTCCCGGGCCACGGGCGGTCCTACAGCCTCCGCGCCTTCGTGCCCGACCTAGAGACCTCGCATTCTTCCGTCCGTCAGGGCACTGGAGGAGCACGAGGGCATGCCCTGCTTCCTCTTCGGGAGTCAATGGGCGGGGCCATCTGCCTGCTCATCCACCTCCGCATGCGGCCGGAAGAGTGGGCGCCGTGCTCGTCGCACCCATGTGCAAGATCTCTGACCGGATCCGCCTGCCGCGGCCGCTGTCGAAGATCCTGACGTTCATTGCTCGATTTGCGCGGATGGCGCCTTGCTTTAGGCGAGTGGGATAGAGATATTTTCACCACGGCTCAGCGGCTCGACCTGTCCAAATCACCACAGGGGCACCGGTGACATTTCACCAGAGAATATTCCGGGAATATTAGTTTTGGTGTCCTGAGCAAATATCGAACGGGGTAGTGCGATACAGGGCATGTACTGTAGACAAATTCCAATATAATAAATATAATGCATTTTTACACAATATAAAATAATAAAAATGTTAAATTTTTAAATAGATGGTATGTTTTGAAGTGAAAATGTATTTATTGACTCCAAATAAAATGTTTACCGACTATATTGTTAGTATTAAAAGGTCAACGTAGCAGCTTAGCTGAAGGTACGAATCGAAAAATCTCCCCTTTGAAACGTAGCAATTTCACATCAATCAACTTAATTTTAAAAGAAAACACAGAAAATGAGAAAAATTCCATATTTTAAAGGGAGCTTATTCTACACATTGCATTTTGAAAGATAAAAATTGAGGTTTTCGATAGTACATAATTAAGCACTTCACACTTATTTGTGAATCGGAAACTAAAGCGCAAGGAAATAATAGTTATTTAAGATTTTGTATTATTTTTCTCAAAGAGTTGTATCCAAAGTCCATAAATTATTTAAATGTAGTATATAGGTCGCTTAATTCTTCTTAAAGCCGTCATATGGGTCTAGGATCTAATTAAGTACTGCATCTCCATCTTAAGTCATCATATGATTCCAAGATCTAATTAAGTATTGCATCTTTAATTTCAAACCCATTCATCAGCCAAAGATATCTGATGTGGCCATGTCAATGTGGACAGTGACTCGCGTGTGAGGCATTTGAAGCCGTAGTTGTTTTATAAATTGAAAAAAAAGGCCATATGTTGTGTTCTATTGCCACATTATCAGCATCAACGAATTTTATATTTTGGGCAAGTTTATGATAAGGTTTCATAATTTCTTTTCTAAAAAATGTGTTCAATTGCTTCGTGTGGGTACTGATTCAGTTAATTTTTCGATTGAGGTTCATCAGAGGTTTTTCTATGATTCCGTGTGAATCATTGCTATATCAATAGTAAGATTGATTGGTTTGATGACACTAAGACTGACAGTTGGTGATTCATCGAGCCTGTTAGTCCACACTGGCATGGCCACGTTGGATTTCTCTGGTGATGATTGGACTTGAAGATGAAACAATCAATTAGATCCTGAATAGAGTTTAAAGATTTAGATGAACACATCTAAATAATTTAGGGACCTTATATGCATTTCACTCTTTCTCAAATGATCGTTGTTTTTTTGTGTATGATAATCAGTGCACAAGTACACATATGGAGAGAGAGAGAGAGAGAGAGAGAGAGAGAGAGAGAGAAATCCATCATTTTGCATACTGGTCCCAGCAGCTATGGACAACGCAACAGCGCACAGGACAATCACGTTGCTTCCTTTGTCTAGGCCAACAGGCAATTAATAGGATCTCTACCTAACCAGGATATATACAGTAAAAGTGAAAGTAGATTAAATTCCCCCAATGTCCTCACTTTCCACGCTTTGGCAGGGCATCATGGCTCTTGTCCTCAACGGAAAAAATAAAGATCAGAACAAAAGCCTAAAGACAGTGATCATTAATCCATATCCCATAGTTTACAGCTAGGACTGGGGCCCCATTTCATGCGTGAGCATAAAAGCATTTGTTGGCAACATGATTTCCAACGCAGAACACAGAAACATGCAGCTTATATCCAAGTTGGTCAATGCTTTGCTTGCTCATCACACTGAGACTGATCACGCTCCATTGGGTCAAAAGAAATTCGAATGCGATGGTATATTGACTTACAGGGAGGGACCTACGAAGATTGCTCACGTACAAGAAATGAACCTTTCATTACTTCAATGATTTAACAGTGTCGAACACAACATTATCATAGACGCTTTTGCATACTCCCTCTGTCACATAAAGCCTCTAGGTTTGGTTGACTTGGTTTTCTTATTCCCTTTGACTAAGAGCATCCATAATGTGCTTCAAAAGTGATACATAAGCAAAAAAAAAAATATATATTCTTTAGAGTGGACCATAGTCATTGTAGAAGTTCCCAATAATTAGAAAATAACTAAAGTTATCTATAGTGCTATGGCCAACTCATAAAAAATAAAAAAATAATTATTTTTCTCCTTCACTTTCTCATTGGTGTTAAACATGATTTTTTTTATTTTCTAGTAGGTTTTAGTGGTTAACTACACATTGCGCAATCTATAAACAGCTAAAACTAACTTACATATATTAGCCCACCCTTTGAACTAGTTCGACATATACATTGTGGTTGCCCTAGTAATTTTTATAAATTTGATTTATTTACAACATGCAAATAAGATATTATAATTTTTTATGGTGCATTTTAAAATATAGACCTAATGTTGTTAAACTGGATCAAAATTCTAGAAATCATTGAGTGAAACCTATAATCTGCTCCTTTTTCTGGGATAGAGGGAGGACATGCTAAAAAAATATCCATATTTGACCTTACAGGTGAGCGAACTGTACAGCTTTAATGTAGCCAGCCACGTACACTTATACTCCCTCCGTTCCTAAACTGTTGTCGTTATTAACTTCTAACATCTAACTTTAATCATTCGTTTTATTAAAAAAATTTGATGAATGACATATATTTTACTATAATTTGATTTTTTATTAAAGTTATTTGAACTGTGATTTGTAATTACATATATACGAATTAATTTTTTGAATAAGGTAAATGATTAAAATTGATGTTAGAAGTCAACGGCGACAACAATTTAGGAATAGAGGGAGTATGTCAATAAAACATAAATTTAGTGCACAAAATACTAAGTGTTCCATTTATCAAAAAAAAAAAACACTAAGTGTTCCATGAAACAATTTATTTTACTTCAGCTTTCTTTTCCTGAGAATACATATGTACATGTAAGCTGGAATCTTATCAGGTTTTTTACAAGACAAGCATTAACTGAAAGTTGGGAGGATCATTGAAATTACTGTTCAGCTCAACTTAAAAACCTTCTGAGGTGAACATGAGGTCGTGTCACGGTGTCAGTGTTATGTTTCAGTGATCAAATCAACTAGTCATAGCGTGAAAGGAACTCTATGATACATGGGTAGACTTCATGGGTCGCCTGTAACAGAACTTGCACTATTAGTATCGTTGATATGATGATAACATAATAAAGATCCATACCACAAAAGCATATGATTCAATAAGAATTCAGTTCCTTAAGTATAGCTGCAATGAGACATAACGGTATAACACGTACCAGTCGACCTCCAACCAAGTCATAGTGTGCATAATGTGGACCTCCTGGCTTTCCGAACACCCTATACTTCACCTTCTGCCTAGGAATGAGTTTTACAGTTTCTGCAAAAATGAGAGATCAAGTTCAAACTCAAATTAGAAATCTGTTCAGAAAAACAAATGACCTAGCGCGCACATGCACCCACACAAAAATGGCACTCATTACCGTAAACGGCTTCTGGAGGGCAGATGAGGTCCTTATCTCCAGCCAGTGCTAGAATAGGGGTCCGACACTTGCGCAAATGATCCTTGTATGAAAAGGTCCCATTTCGGTTGCATAGCCCACCTTCACGGAAAGCGGTAGTAAGTTGTAGGACAACTTTTGCAGGTACTGTACCTGTATATCACATGATAACATCAGCTTCTACTAACAAATCCGCCATCACATGCCAAAACATCAGAATATCACAAATAGTACATAACTAATAAAAAAATAATTATACTTTGTGTGGCATGCAAGACAGCAGAAAAGAGATATTATGAATAGATAATATCACAACATAAATTGTTATGTAAGACTACTTACAAAAGTTATTAAAAACAAGTTTGGACAACAGTTCTGGATGCATCATGTTCTGCGCCGAAATTTGTGAATTAAGCCAGGAAAAAAGATATGGTGGACCAGATGCCCAAGGGTACGCTGCTGCCAATAATGTACCCAAAGGAACAGTAGGGACGTTAAGAGCCTGTGCAGGATGAGCCTGACAAACGAAACTCATTAGGCTATTGTTGATGAAAACAGCAGTAAATGAATCAACCATAGGCATCATCTAGATCTGCCAATTTGATTTCACTCACAAGTGGCAGTAACATCTTCAATGACGAATTGGACGTTGTATAGTCGACAGAGGAAGCCAAAGTAACAATAGCTGCTAAATTTGATGGAGCTTCTTCAAATCCTTGTAGATTAGGGGAAACAATCAAATACAATATGGTGATACAGAAAATACTATTGAAAAGGAAGTACAAAACTGCATTATAGTGCATTCAAAAGAAAAAAAAATAGAACACTCATACTGTCAAAATTATCTTATGTAGAAAGTTATACAGAACATGTGCACTAGGCCTGGTTTATTCAAATAACAGTAAAACTCTGCCTAATGTGTTTTGTTATAGCATATGTACAGAAAGTGTACTTTAGGGGGGAAAGAAATAGGATAAGGGGTCCGGGGTATGCATGAAAATTCAACAGCATGCAGTGAATAAAAGACTGCAGTTATGTCTCACCAAATCTCGACAACATTGCATATAACAAAATTCCTCCCATTGAATGTCCAATGGCAAGCAACTTCCCGTCTTTTGTTTTGCTGTGCTGTCTAATATACTCCATCTGATAAGAAATATGTGGTCATTATTATACAAATAATGAAACAATAGAAAAGGAGTTAAACAAAAATCATGAAACTGTTTGAGTATTCAACAACAACAACAACCAAGCCTTTAGTCCCAAGAAACTGTTTGATTATTAAGAATGAAAAATGTGATGACTGTTCAACAAGTAATATTTGGGTATGTCAACTTACCGCAGCAGGAATATCCTCCTCCAGGTAATGATCGAAGTCCCAATTATATTCAGAAGTGAGATGCATCTGTGTTGCTACAAAGCGCTCCCACGAGTCCAACTGCTCTTGAACATTCTTCAAAAGGCGTAAACTCTCTTCTCTCATTGGACTTATAATGGCAGAGCTCTCTACCATGTCCGACAGAACTGATAATTTTTCTGTGATTTCATGAAAGTTTTGATTTAATATAGCCTCTTCCATAAGCTTTGAGATTCGTTCAAAAAAATTAGAAAGCTCCGTCAGTATAGGTGGTTCATCCAAAGCAACTATTCCAAGGTCATCAAAATCAGTAGAAGCAACACCAGAACTTTGAAGGGAAGCAGCCTCTGATGTACTCTGGTTATCAAGAGATTTGATATCACCAGAGACATCCTCAAAATTGCCTGACTCGGATGCAGAAAGATTGCTATTCTTGCGCATGCTCAGACCAGCACCTCTTACTTCAACAACCCATGTATCAAATCCTTTGCTAGACATGTGACGTGCAAATGAAGCCTGCCATCAAATCAAAGAAACAACATAAATGATAGGCTAGATAACAACAATCTTAGTATAACTTGTTAGAAGAACAGTACAATGTTATTCCGGTTAATGTTACTTAAAATTTTTCATATCACGCACACATGTCAAACAAGCGAGGGCTCTTTTTCTATGTTCTGTTCCTATAAGTGATAAAAGAAATACAATTTAACTCTTTCTTACAAGGATTTCGAATACGTTGGGAAGTATACGCTTCATGTACAACAGGATTGCTTACAAAGAGGCACTTTACATGACCAATATATGACAACTTTACTTGCGATTTTAAATATCAAAGACATATTGACATTGTTCTTGTATGATTAAGTTCATCGCATGATTAACTAACGTTTCTGAGAAATAAGTGAAAATGGATTTTGCAATTGGCATGCTAGGGTATGGCATTTCTGAGAAATAAGTGAAAATGGATTTTGCAATTGGCATGCTAGGGTATGGCCTAAAATGTTTCGGTAAAAAAGCAAGCACGTCTCCAACCAACGTCAGAGTCTCATTTCAAGTATGCAACTTTCTCCAACATAAGAGGATCACGATGGCAGGAACTGCTAACTCACCCCGGGGGAAAGGTCGAATCCGACGGCATTCGTCCCGACTCCCGAAAGCAGCATCAGCGGGTGGTTCCTCGCCGGCGCCTGCGTAGCACGTAAGGACACAAGGAAAGTCAAATCAATTCCGAACACGCCTCTGTCGAAAAACATGCCAAAACCAAATGGGCTAGGACGTACATTCCGCGGAGGCCTGTACCGCCACAGCGCGAGGCGCCACCCGGCGCTGTCGACAGGTGCGTAGTGGAGCTCGTCGGCGGTGCATGCGGCCGGCTTCGCAGGACTCGAGGGCGCGGCGGAGAGGGAGATCGGGGACGGGGAGCTGGCCCGGACGGGGACGAAGACGCGGCGGTGTAGGCGAAGGGGGGGAGCCGGAGGAGGAACGCCGGGAGGGTCGGCGGCGCTCCGGCGGGAGCCGGCGCCGGCGAGGGCGGCAGGGATTGGCTGGAGCAGCATCACGTTGCCGTTTGGAGACCTGTTTCTGATTTCACCCCTTTTCCAAGTTTCTTCTGCCTGTTAGGGCCCTTATGGGAAATTTTGTAAATATAAAACAGAATTCATTCAATTTGGTGGATGGCCAAAGTACACGAATAATGAATACATCATGTCCTTGGTCGCTCGGTCCCTCCCAGCCCGGATGATTGATGCTTTGCTTTATTCGCCAGCTCAAGTGCCGTAATAAGGGGAAAAAAGAACTTTTAGCTTACAATATTGTAAAGACAATTCGTCACCTTGAGCCAAATTTGGAACGAAGGGATATCTTTCACGGAAAACACAAAGAAACTTTGGAGAAATCAACTCAATTTTATAATAAAAAATAGAAAAGTTTCTTCGGTTCCAAAGGGAGCTGAGTCAATGCAATTCAAAAATCTTGATGAAAGACAATTTCAACGACTTACGAGTAAATTTCACAAAATTACTGGTATTTTATGAATATTATCGCAAAACTACAAGTTTAAATCATAGTTTCAGATAATTATAAATTTGCTACAGTAAATTTCAGACAATTGATTAAAATTTGTAGTTTTGTGATAAATTAGATACAAAATTTATTGTTTTGTGAAATTTTGTATCTACTTTAATCCAAAATTTGTAGTTTTAAAAAATTATAACTTAAATATATAGTTTTGTGATAATTTTGATAAAATACATGTAGTTTTGTGAAATATACTCTTCATGATTCATTCCTACAGCTGTTTATGTACTGTTGTGATTTGTACATAGTATTGATCTTCTATCAGTTTGTGGTAACTCTTGTTTTAGTAGAGATGCGACACATAATTGATTCGGTATCAAATTAACATGATTCGAACCATGTAATTGCAGCACCACTTCTCCTATCATTATCAACCATGCAATACACGATTGACCTCGTTAAGAAGGTTAATTCTAACCTGTGATTCGAAAAACACAAGCAAACAACAAGAAAGAACGCAACACAAATGTAAAAACTGAATCAAGCTCACAAAGTTGTAATTTAACAAATTGTCTAGCAGTGAAACTATTTGATAACATATTAATCTAAGCAAAATTTGAATATAATAATGACGGCTACTGTTTATATAGAGTTTATGGCATTCTTAAGTGGCAAATCCTAATACTAATGGGTAAGATATACGGCTCAAAGGTCAAAAAATGATGTCATAACACATTTTAGACGTCATATTGTTTTAGTAACTCCCAGAGATCTAATAAGTATTTTGGCATATGATTAGATTGTTTGGAAAGCATATCTCTTTAGCTTTTTATTTATATCTAGAACGTTCAAAATGGAGTTTGTATACGACCTGAACATCTATTTTAGTTCAAACTGCTTTTGTAGTCCGATTAGGACTCGAATCTCGAGGTGAATTCAAACTCCTTTTGTAATAGAACATTCTTCTTTATTTTATGCATCTTCATGTTATTCTCTAACTTCTCTTGCTCCTCTCTAATATTTCTAATTATGATAAAATCATTGTATAGCAATTTATTTTTAAAGAAAGAAAAATATATGTTTAAGAACGAGCTCACTTCTAATTTAAAATACATGATAGCTTTAGGGATATAATAATATAATTGCATTTCTGTGATCATCTCTTATGTGTGTTCAAAGCAGTAGCGCCATGTGATGCTGCAGTCGTACATACTGTGGTATAACCTAGTCGCTTTCCTCCGATAAATATTCTTTTTGCCTATCTATAATCTAACATCAGTTCTACTTCTACCTGCCGGTTTGTGTGATTTGGCGAGGGGCGTGAGATGGTATGGTTAGCATCTCTGGACTTATGGCGAAGTCTCTTACCACTGCTGCAGGAGCAGGAAGAGATAATGCGGCACCTGCCTCAGTTCAAACACCAGATACAGTAAGCTATCTGCTTCCTCCTGTCTCAGAATAAATGTTTGTCTAGATTTAGCCACTTTAACCAATAATTTATATAGATATAAATTAGTTTTAATATATATAATATACACTACAACAAAATCAATTTATCCCAACACCTTCTCTATAAAGGTACAGGCGGCTATCATTTATCAACCGTTGGAACAAAAGAAGATACAAATCAAAGAAGTCAGCCGCGTGCACAAATTATTTGTGCAGGCGGATCTCTTAAAGATCCACCCGTATAAATCCTCTTATTAATACACGCGATAGCTTTGATGCACTGCCTGCAAAATATCTAGTTTCCATAGGCAGCTGATAAAAAAGTTCGATCGCAAAAATCAGTGGACCCGCATAAAGAAGTATGTACATTATTTTTTTAAACTTAATCAAATCTTTTGAAACCATTGATTAAAGCTCCATGCCATGAAACTCAAATAATCACTTATTTAGGATGGAGGTAGTAGAATTCTAGATAGAGCCTGTAACAGTAGCCTGTAAAACCATAGACAATGGGGAATTTTTAAATTAAAATATTTGACCTGCGGCCTGCTCTTAGGAATTTTGTTATTAGCTTGTTCCTGTCATATTTTACAACAAAAAGCTACTTCTTTATTGCTTTATTTTTTTCTTGAATGAAACAATAAAGAACAGCCTTGTGAATATAGCTCCCGCTTGCGCCGGGTCCACAGACGCGTCTTTTGTATGCAGCCATTCCGAACCTAGGACCTCATTGTAACAAGGCAATAACTTTGAGGCATTCTTGATATATGAACTGAAATCTGTTTGGGGGATTGTCCTTAAAATTACAAACTATACTTACGCTATGATTAAGGACCTCTTTGTTTTAGCTTTTAGCTAGAAACAAATGATTTTGGAGAAACGAACTTAAAGCCGAAAAGCTCACCGAGGGTTACTTTTCTGGTTATTGGTGTGCAGAAAAGCTAAAAATATATTACAAAAGCTAACAACAAAATTTCATTAGTGTCACACTTGGTTTTAAAGCTAAAACCAAGTGACCTTTTATGTGTATCTACGAATCAAGTTTCACACATGAAGCAACTTTATTAATGGTAAAACAGAACAGCATCACGAATAAAGAGAAATAAAACGATTATCCAATGCAGCGGAAAAGTAACTAAGCGTAGCGCAGCTTCCACGGGCTGTCGACTGAAAAGACAACATGCCTACAGACTACTTGGCTGTAGCATGGACATAAAAACCAATCATTGTCTCTCACTATGATCACCAAACTATACCCAATCCCACTAATCATGTGAGGGTCCATGCAATGCTCATGACCATGAGCACGGTTGTCATGACAGTTTTAACTTTATAAAGGTTATACACATTCCTCACGAGAAGTAATTTCATCTCCTGTTTCCAGGTGGACTAAAGAATCTCCATTTCGCCCGTGCTGGCCGAGCACTCACATACTTCCTTTAGTGTGAAGATCAGAAATCACTTCAAGGCTTTTTTATGGCTTCCTCTAGCTTGTACATGCCCACTGAGGTTTCACCTATCAGGCAGTAAACGTAACCTTGAAAAGGCCCCCTCTTGTGCTAGATGGTTCCCGGGAGGACCCTCCCTTCCCCACATATCTCTCTCCAGGTGAATCCAGGCGTAACCCGCGTTCTCCGCTCCACCGGTTGGCACGCACAGAACTGGTCTCCACCAGTTACTACGCTAGGCCGCACTCATACTTGGTTCGTGGTTGTGCGGTTGCATATGGGTGGTCGCTTCACGAATCTGTCCTTAGATTTGGGAAGATAACATACCAAGGGACAATGCTGGTAAACCCGCACACAGCTCTACACCAACCATATCACCCAAATCACTAATCTCTAGGTTGCTATTACATAATCCATTAATCCTCATGAAGCAAGTATGACAATAAATCAATTTAATATCACCCATCCCAACAACAGCAAAGCTAAGCATGTAATCTACCCAGGGCGACAAGGCATAATAACGAAAGATTAGGTAAACTTTAACAATAGGTGCGCAATCAATTTGACACAAGCATGCAATCTACAAGATAGGTGTTTTCTAAAGTATGTACAATATGGTCAAGAACAATTGCCTTTGTAATAGTATTGCTGCTCAATGATCTTGGAATTATTCAACCTTTGGAATTATTCAACCTGTGGAACATGAGGTAGTCGAGGTATTCTGCCCTATACTCGCAGCTTTGGCACTGCACAAATGATAATAAATTATAAAAACAGAACAAAGTAAAAAGAAAATGAGTCAAATAGGTGAAATAGGAACAATTAACTATTTCAACAAGAGCATCGAGCTCACGAGATTCAAGATTATAATGTTCAATAAACTTCAAGCAAAAGAATGCAACGATGCTTTGATAAGCCAGACGAATATATGTCATTCTCAACTCGCTAATGTTTGGAAACCTGGAATCCGTTGAACATTTGCAAAATAGTATTCAACCCAAATCATAAACGTTCACAAAACCTGGCTTGAAACATGTGCTTGTCAGTCTCCTGTTCCGATGATAGAGGATCCAAGGTATCAAATTGATCATACAGAGTGTTGATGCAGTACATAATCCAGTGAGTGCCACTCTGGACAGGTGCAAATACCTATGATAATAAGAGAACAAAGTAGATAAAAAAAGGCATGACAAAAAAACAAAAGAGTAAGAAAATAAAACTGAATTACATATATTATAGAAGAGTAAGAAAAACAAACTTACAAGAGTGGCATTTATCACTTCATCAACAGTGTAACATCGTTGCAGGAAATTAGTTACGTAATCAATATCAAAAGAGTCCTGAATAAGAATTGCATTCTGCATGACAAATATAAAAAATTACTAAACAAAAGTTACTAAACCAATGTTGAAGCATTGAACAAAAAGGAAATTACTGAAGCAAAGTTACTGAACATAATGGAAATTACTAAAGAAAAGTCAATACAAAAGAAACATGATAATAAACTACTGAAACAACAACCAAACGTTTGAAACTAATGAAGCATAGTTGAAAACTTACTGAATCAAACTTAGTGAACAAACTGAAATTGAAGCAAAGTCGATACAAACACATCATACTAACAAAAAACCATTGTAGAA
Organism: Zoysia matrella; assembly: GCA_001602295.1. Taxonomy (NCBI): domain Eukaryota; kingdom Viridiplantae; phylum Streptophyta; class Magnoliopsida; order Poales; family Poaceae; genus Zoysia; species Zoysia matrella. Next base: position 37,308 of record BCLG01000632.1, on the reverse strand, counting down.
AATTACTGAACAAAGAAATTACTGAAGCAAAGTTTAAAAAAGATATTCTAACCACTAATTGTGTCGGGAGAAATTTTCTGAAGCCATCAGCAGCCGTATATTATGTGTCGTCTGACTTCAAGCACCGAGCAAAGCAATCAAAAATGGCATTCTCAGTTATTTCATTATCGCTAAAAGAGCGAAGTATATTTGTTCCACTGAGTTCATAAGATATAACTAGAGGAGATCTAAGCATTTCATCTGAGAATTTTATAAAACATCGCCTAATATATTTAACAAACAAATAATTAGATACAGTGTTATAAGAACATTACAGAATATTGTGAACAAATCATGCATGAATACTGTTCTTTGAAAAACACACTTACACCTTGAAGAAGTCTTCCTACTGGTCTTTGAAGATTAAAATTTTATTAAGATTTGAGAGTGGACGACGCCACTCTCCATTTTTAAAACAATTTGAATGAGCATCAGAAGGGGACCTCAGTTCTATAGATCCTTTGAAAGATCTGGGTCCGGCAGTTAGACATTTAGGGGTGATAGAAACATCAAAAGTTCCAACCTCCCACAGCTTTGCAATAATTTTCTTCTCCTTTTAAATATTTCTAGTCCTGTTGCTTTGCAATAATTTTAGTGACATGCTATCGGTCTACTTTGATCCAGTAATATGTCCATCAGATGTAATCAGTTTTTCTTGATCAGACTACAAAACAAAAAAGTTAATATGGAAGATGCAACTACTATCATAATGAAATACATGAGGAATGAAAAAAGTGAACATATTTGTTGAAGAAATGAATGAACAATACATATATCTTTCTTTTTCTGTGTGATAGCACGACTACGGTCTCGACCATGACCACAAAGCTGCAAAGAATTACTGAAACTGAGGATCTAATATTATTGAAAATCAACTTGCTAATAAAACTACTGAAATATCTATAAAATTAATGAAACAATGAGACTGCATTTACTGAAACCACAAATCTCTAGACAATTACTTAACAAGCAACAAACAATATTTACTGAATACTTGTCCTAATGTCTGTGCTAATGCAATGGTTTAAAGAAAAATATTAACTTAAGAAATAATTTATTAATATTAAAATGAATTTGTTTTGTTTTCCAACAATTTTTCTTGGATCTCATGTATTATTCCGGGTAGTTGTGTTTTGTTAACTGACAATGGTTCATGTGTGCCCATGATCTGGCAGATCCGGAAGAGCTCATTCGTTAGATTTGTAAAGGATGCTTGTGGAGAGATTTCATCCATCAGATTTGTAAGAAGAGATAACTCTGGGTGCATTTTTTATGTGCATGTAGTATAATCCATCTCGGTTGCAAAGAATTACTGAAAAGAAGAATTGTGGTTTTTAAGGAGTAGAGAAAATAAAATTAATGAAACTTGAGACTCTTCTGGTCTAAATTTTTCCTCTTCCAACTCTCGCACAACACTGGCAGCAACATGCCATGCCTGACTATCAAAATCACCCAGCCGGATCCTACATGATTGTGATTGGAACAGAACAGGATCAGCATGTAAACTGGCCTTTTCAGTCTACTGATAAACAAAATAAAAAAATATATTTTGTTTATCATGCATACTAGGAACATTATTGAAAGGTACTTGTGGATTCATGTCAGGTTCTGCGCCAAAAGCTCCATTGCAAGTGCTGCACCTGCTCTTGAACTGACATGAAGAAAATACAGTTAATATGTGTCAAAAGAAATTTAAAACACAAGAACATGGAATTGAGATGGATACAACCATATGTCTCTGCGATTGTGATAAAACAGCCGGTGTGCTGTTGTCGCTGCCGCCGAGTTGCTGAGCAATAAACGTCAGAGATCACCCAAGTTTTTGGAATTGCCGGAGGGATTGTCATGGCACTGCCGCTGGAAATTTTGACGAGGGAAAGCAAAAGGAAATGACATCTCTCCATGCGAGAGCAAATCACATCGGTTACCAAATTCTCTTTATTAGAGCAAATCATGCTGAGATGGAAAGCTAATAAATGAGAGCAAATCACGTTGACATGGATGTACACTTTTGATGGGTGGTGCGTCGATTCCTGCATGGTTTTGGTCAGCACAACTGCACAGCAAATCTTGCTGAGATGAAGTTTGATCCTCATGCATACATTGATTGACAAAAAATTTGATGCACAAGACTTGTCTAAAAAAAATTTACATTGCTTCAAGTGTTTTGATTAAAAGTGCTTTGCTTGAATGGAAATATATTTGTAGGCACAGTAAAGTTCCAGCATCTTGGAAAAACTTCAAATGTCATTTTAGAGATGTTTTTATTCCTGCATTTTATGCTGATTATTTGCATGCCAAATTAGACAACTTAAATCAGGATAATTTGACTGTTAAAGAATACTTTCATGATTTTAAGGTTTTGTCATGTTTGGTGGCTTAGATGAATGCCGGGAAGATATAATTAGACAACGTAAATCAGGATAATTTGACTGTTAAAGAATACTTTCATGATTTTAAGGTTTTGTCATGTTTGGTGGCTTAGATGAATGCCGGGAAGATATAATTAGTAGGTTTATGAATGGTCTCAATTCTGAAATCTAAATTTTGCTTATCTCTAAAACTTACTACTCAATCTCGCACCTGTATTTGCTTGCTTGTAATGCTGAAAATCAACTTATATCATCTAAAGATACAAGCATGAACAATCACCATCACAAAATTGTGAAATGTATTGCTGATGTGCCTTTGTCACAAGGGAAATGTGATAAAAAAGAGCTGTGTGATACTTTATCTGTTACTAAAACAACACAACTAGATAGAGAGCACTCGTTTGTTTCTTGTCCTATGCCTAACATCTTGCAGGAGAGTCAGCGAAAGTCTGAACGGAACATTGAGCAACTTGACAAAATGAAAGATATGGATAATGATGCTTGTGTGGTGCCTACTACAATGGAGAGTAGGAAACATGATACACATTGTGAGTCTCTTGCCACATCTGAGAACTCTCATGCTACTTGTGCTGAATTGCAATTGCCCACTGTTTATACTAATATTTTGCAATACTTGGTTTAGCCTCCAATGACTTATGCTTTGTCATGAACTGCACATTTCGCTTGTGATGATAACAAGTTATGTGAAGAAGTTTTATTCATCCCAAAAACACAACTAGTGTATGGAGTAGAAAATGTTGTTCTTGAGTACACACATGTGGAGAATAGGCCTTTTTATTACGCTGATTTGAATGAGGCAAAGTTGGAGCTCATATCTTCTTTAACTTCTTTAGGTTATATTGAATTTGATATTCCTTGTAATCTAAATTATTTAGAGAAGAGATTATTTCAGAATTGCAGTTTGCAATGTTTAGCTATTGTTTTTTCATGCTATTGGCAAATATGATGACATTGGACATTTCTTAGTTTCTAAAATAGTATATGTACTAATTTGAAATACCCTTTTGAAATACAAAAACAGGATCAAACAATAGCATGCACTAACACTAAAAATGTCTTGCAAAATTTCTCTACTTTTGTGATCTATCAATAGGAGCAGCTCATGAAGCAGGAAAAGTTGTTGTGGCCTGGCTACGTGCTTATCACTTGTCCTAATATGACAACAAGAAATTTTGCTGACCACAGGATCAAGATGAGGAAGGTTTGCTATAAAAAAGAGGAGAATGATGAGATCTTATATGTCCTTGCTGCGCTGCAAGACCACATTAGAATACCCCCGTGGCCGTCACCTTTCATTATTTTTGTAGGGCACAGTGGAGGAGGTTCTCCAATCTGAACTATAGTCAAGGACGACTCCAAATAAAGCGGGGGAGGATGATGAGATCATATACATACCCCCGTGGCCTCCACCTTTTGAGATTTCAATAGGGCACGGTGGCATGGCTGGTTTTGAATTTGTGCTTGAGTTGAGATCGACTCCAAATCAAGTGGGGGAGGATGATGAGATCACATACATACCCCTGTGGCCTACACCTTTCATGATTTCAGAAGGACATGTTGGAGTGTTGCTGGTCTTAGCGTTTAATCAATTCAGATCTGAGTTTTTTGCAATAATAGATTCGGGTAACAGATTTTTTTCGAAAGAAAATGACCATATGTCAGTGTTTTCTTTCCAACGGATCCACTTGCCATAAAATTTCACCTGAGTTGCTGCTGTCCTGAGCGTTTTGCATCAGTTGTGTGATTACCTTTGTGTCTAGGCACGCGTTTTTAGCAAGGTTTAGCCTAGGACCGGCACTGTACCGTTGTTGAACACTTATTCAACTTTGCATTTGCTGATTTGATTGTGCTAATCCTTGCTACAAAGTGTAGCTATCCTAGCTCCACAAATTTCTACAGCAAACAAAGTTTGTGTCCCTGGCAATCGCTCCATCAATCTTTGCTGGTTGACATTGTTGGTTGCAAATCACCCTTGCTGGTTTGCTAAGAACATGTAAGAACTTAGTTGAGCAGGCTTGAGAGAAACCGAGTTGGACACAACCTAACTCGTTGCCAATTTGTTTAAATATTTGCTAACTATGATAGCCACAATAAAGAAAAAAGGAGCTAGTGGTTTACAACTCCACCAAGATGTGCAGATGCTTCGATATAAGGTAAATGATGATATTTTGCAAGTCATCAATTCGTCAATATCTTCTTTTGCTGGGAAATTTGATCCTCATGCATACATTGATTGGGAATTGAATATAGATAAAAATTTGATGTACATGACTTATCTGAAAAAGAAAAGATTTACATTGCCTCAAGTATTTTGACTGAAAGTGCTTCGCGTACACTACTACAAAAAGGAGTCTATGGTGTCACTCAAAAAATTATAACAATGTCGGCCTAATATAACAGACGACACTAACAAGTCCCACTGGCCCCCAACGTTACGACCCGACATTGTTGTTTCGATATGAGGTAAATGATGATATGGTGCCAAAATACTCCCTCTCTTCCAAAATATTTATTAAATTAAAGAACCTGTCCATATACATGTCTCTTATTATATTTAACTTACAGTAAATTTTTTTATAAAATTACAGAACCTGTAAGACTCTTATAATATTTAACTTTTACTATTATTATTTATAAAATGATAGAATATCTAATATAAATTTATGTAACTTATTTCTATTATATAATAAAAAAGAAGAATGTATAACGATATGACCAGGTTCGCAGTGGTGGTTACGCAGGTTATGCGCTACCTCCACTGCCCACCTGCCATACAGTTTACACGCTTCCTCATCTACAGATAGACAGCCAGAGCTTATAAGTTGGTAGACATTACCAAGTATAGTCGAGGTGGGACTAAAGTTACGTTACGTAATAGTGTCAGGCAGGTATGACGTCAGCAGAAACCGACATTACAATGAGTTATAGTGTCGCTTTTGTATGACCTCAGCAAAAACTGATATTATGACGAGAAATAGTGTCGGTCATGTATTACGTCAGCAGAAACCAATATTAACACAAGAAACCGACTTTGCAACCAAGATTACACTTTTAACTTGTACTAATAGTATTTATAAATTTACATAGCTTGTAAACATAATATTTATAAAATTTAAAAATTACTGCTACTACTTATGATAACTACTCTTCCATGTCTGAGTCCTTCATGTCGAAGTCCTCTTCCTCCTCCTCTTGAACAGCTGACTTGGCCACCTCGGGGGAGAAGCGCTTGATGTTCGCCTCTGCCTCCCTGGTCACCGCATCGGAATGGGACGCCAGTTGAACTAGGGTGTCGAAGGGGAAGTCAGGCTAGCATACCTTTACCGTGAGCTCGAAGCATGGGTTTGTGCCTCTTTGGAGCCTCTTGTCGTGGTGCCTGTGGTGGAGAGACATCTTGAGCATCTTGTATGGCTTGCTCCTTAGAGATGACGGTATCTTGTAGACGGAGAGGAGAACCGCAATCTTCTTCAATTCTTGATGTTATTGTTGGACATGGTGGTGTACCACTTGATGTAGGCGATCCTTGATAGCTTGGGGTAGAAGGCACTTGAGGTGGTTTTTTTGGTGCATGAACACTAGATGATTCTTTCACTTGAGTTGTTGATGTAGTGTTCTCTTGTAGAGTCGTGGAGGAGTCTTCTGGAGGTGGAGTTGAAGAGTCATCTTCTCTTGGTAGAACCTGTCCTACAAGCATCTTTCCCATTGCCCCCTCCAAGGGTTTATCATCATCTACATCACAACTATAAGATTCTTTGTTCTCTTGAGAACCATTAGTTTTATCAAATTGCACATCACATGATTTCTCAACAAATTCGGTAGTTGTGTTAAAAACACGATAAGCTTTAGAGTTACCAAAATATCCGATGAGAAATCCAATGTCAGTTCTCTTCTCAAACTTACCAAGCCTCTTTCTCTTCTTTAAGATATAGCATTTGCATCCAAAGACCCGAAAATAGCCCACATTTGGCTTCCTTCCCACCAATAGCTCATAAGGAGTCTTCTCCAAGAGGCAATGTAGATAAACACGGTTTGAAGTATACCATGCCGTGTTGATGGCTTCAGCCCAAAACCTCTCCGGAGTCTCATATTCATCCAACATAGCTCTAACAAGAGTGATGAGAGTCCTATTCTTTCTCTCAACACCACCATTTTGCTCCGGGGTGTAGGTAGCTAAAAACTCATGCTTGATGCCAAGATCATCATAATACTCCTCAATGATAGAATTCTTGAACTCCGTCCCATTATCACTTCTAACCTTCTTGATCTTAGCTTCAAATTTATTTTGAACTCTCTTAGCAAACTTCTTGAAATTCGAGATGGCTTGAGCTTTGTCTTCTAGAAAGATGGTCCATGTATACCAGGAGAAGTCATCAAAAATCACCATGCAATAGAGATTGCCCCCAAGACTCTTGTAGGTAGTTGGACCAAAGAGATCAATATGGAGAAGTTCTAGAGGTCTTGAGGTTGACATAACGGTCTTGCACGAATGAAGAGTTGCAACTTGCTTTCCCGCTTGACATGTACTACACAATTTGTCCTTCTTAAAAGTGACATCTTAAATTCTAAGAATTAAGCCTTTCTTGGTGACCTTCATCAGTTGACCCATTCCAATATGAGCAAGCCTCTTATGCCACAACTATCCTTTGGAAGACTTAGCAATGAGACAAGTTTGAGGAGAAACTTCACTTGAAGAGAAATCCACAATATAGAGATTGTTGTGCCGAAAGCCATTGAAAGTGAGGCCCAATTATTTGTTGATTAATTCAGCTCCTTTATCATTGAAGAAACAAGTGAAACCAAGATCACATAATTGAGCAACCGAGAGTAGGTTGAAACTCAATGATTCCACGAGCATGACATTAGAGATTGTCAAATCATTAGATATGGCAACCTTGCCCATTCCCTTTACTCTTCCTTTGGAATTGTCTCCAAAAGTCACTTTGTCTTTATCATCATCTTCTTTGATGGTGGAGAACATCTTGTGATTGCCGGTCATGTGTTGGGTACAACCACTGTCAAGAACCCAATGCTTGTCACTATTCTTGTAATTCACCTTGCTAGAAGCCATGAGACATGAGGTGTTAGTATCTAAAGCATTGCTAGATTCATTAGGACTGACCTCAACGATAAGAGCAACTTCTTGGGGTGAATTTTGTTCTTCGGAGCACTCGAGATGATACTTCCATGTGTCAATTTTCTTCTTGCTTGCTTCATCAATAGTGATATGCCGCTTCTCATAAGAGTTGATCCAACCTACAAGCTTATCAATGTGAGTGCGCAAATTTTTTTGAGTTTCACTACAAGACAATAATGTTATCATGCTCATCACATAGAACTTCATAAGAATCTTCTAGCAAGCTACTAGCAATAGCATTATCAACAAGAAGTGAATGAGAGCTAGTAGAGGTAAAGTCTATGCAAACCGTGGGCTCAAAGGTGTGATGAGCATGCACTCCAATGATCTTGCTTGAGGTGGAAGCATTTAGATTCTCCTTCTTAGATGAAGCTTCTTGTAAGGATCAAGTGATCGATAAGGGGGGTTGAATCGGGCACTTACAGTACTAGACCCAATTCTTTCTCTTCCTACATTCTAGCAAAACTAGCATACAACTCCTAGCAAATAAGGTCTAGAGAAGAGTAAAACAAGGTAGAAGACAACCTATCAACCTAGTACACAATTCGGCACGAGAGCCACCAAGAGAAGCAACAAGACAACCTATTACACTACTCGCAAAAAGGTAAATGCGGTAAGTAAAGAGAAGGGTGATAGAGATGCTCAGCAAATTTCTCGAGGTCTCAGAAGGATGGCGCCTTCCCCTAATCCTTGATGAACCACTCCCGTCAGAGTCTTGGTTCCTCCCGTCGTTCCTGAAACGATACTCACAATGGTACGCTTCACTCTCGGAGTGAAGACACCAGCCGCCCGGCTGTAGCAAACAATACTCAAGCACTAGAGCAAGCCTCCAAGGCTCGAGCGCTCACTCTTGGTGTCCCTTTCAAGCGGAGGACACAGAACCGCGTATAAACTTGATGTCAACTTTCACAATCTCCTCAGAAACTCAGACAACGACGCCTAACCGGTCTAGGCTGCCATAGACCAAGAGTTACAAGCCGAATACACTCCTCTTAGCCTCACAAGATCTAGAAATGCGTGGATGCTCTTTGCTACTCTTTACAAGCACTCAAAATCTCACTAGATGCTCTCTTGTGCTCCCTTGATGAACTTTGGCTCATAACAAATGATCTCCAACTGTTCTGACCGCGAGCAAGCTCCACAATAGCTCTCACAACGGTTTAAATAGGCCCTAAGCCCTAAAACAATTGTTAAGAGCCGTTGTCAAAAAGCTGTCTGCTTTTTGCAGTCACCGAATTGTCTGATGACTGGGACCACCGGATTGTCCGATGACTCCTAGTCTCCTCCTGGCAGAAAACATCCTCTCTGGAGTCCACTCCATGTGACACCGAACTGTTCGATTCATGCCATCACCAGACTGTCGGGTGAACTTCTCTTTTGGACTTCCAGAGACACCTCTTCTGGACACCTCCTCCGGGACTCACCGGACTATACGGTCTCTAACCGATAGACTGTCCGTTGATTTCTTCCTGATGACTCCAGAGAGCACCTCTCTCTGAACTTCAAGCTCCCGCACGGACTGTCCGGTGACTCTCGTCGGACTGTCCAGTGACTCCAGCTTCATTGCTTCCAAAAAACATCCTTTCTGGACTCCTAGCTACGACCCTCACCGGACTGTCTGGTGACACCGACGAAGTGTCCGTGACCTCTCCAGTTGCTGAACTTTGAATGCTTTAAGATCTTCAAGCTTTCAGCTGCAATCCTTGACATTTTCAAGCTTCCACTGATCACTCAAGTGCCTCAGAGAACCTAGAGCATCCACACTCCCTAATTCTTGTAAAACAGAGATGAGTGACCTGACTCCACTTAATAGTACCGATGTTTTCTATAGATACAAGGCCTAAAACTAAGCCACACATGGCTCTAAATCATTCTTAGCCTTGAACCAGCAACCTCCTTAGAAACACTCCGAGGACATGAACATACTTGCAGCAACCAACTCGTAGAAGTGTAGAATAGTGTTGATGAAACCTGCATCCAACGAGTTAGTTAATAGTTCTCATTCAATCACCAAAATCATTCATACCTTTGAGAGGCTTCAATGGACATGAAGCTAACAGAGGTGCTCTCTAGAGACAAAAGAAGGAGTCACCGGATAGTCCGTCGGTTCAGTGACCAAATAGTCCGGTGAGCCCAGAAGCTGTCTCTTGGAGTCCTGTAGAGAAGTTTATCGGACAGTCCGGTGATGGTATGAACCGGATAGTCCGGTATCACATGGAATGGATTTCAAAGAGGATATTTTCTGACAGATGAAGACCAGGAGTCATCGAACAGTCTGATGGTCCTAGTCACCGGACAGTCCGGTGACTGCAAAAAACAGTCAGCTTTTTGGCAACGGCTCTTAACGGTTGTTTCAGGGCTTAGGACCTATTTAAACCGTTGGGGAACTGTTGTGGAGTTTGCTTAGAATAGTTGGAGATCATTTGTGAAGAGCCAAAATTCACCAAGGAGAGCACAAGAGAGTAGTGAGATCTTGAGTGTTTGTGAAGAGTAGCAAAGAGCATCCATACATTTTTGGAGCTTGTGAAGCAGAGAGGAGTATTTTCGGCTTGTTACTCTTGGTCTATGGCAGCCTAGACTAGTTAGGTGTCGTTGCCTGAGCTTCCGAAGACTTGTGGAAGACGACATCAAATTTGTGAGCAGTTTCGGACCGCTCGAAAGAGACACTAAGAGTGAGCACCCGAGCCTTGGAGGCTCGCTCTAGTGCTTGCGTATTGTTTGCTACAGCCGGGGCACCGGTGACTTCACTCTAGGGGTGAAGCGTACCCTTGTGAGTATCATTCCGAGGACGACGAGAGGAACTAACACTCCGACGAGAGTGGTTCAACGAGGGTTAGGGAAAGGCGCCATCCTTTCGAGACCTCAGGAAAATCGTTGAGCATCTCTATCACCCTTCTCTTTACTTACCGCATTTACCTTTTTGCGAGTAGTGTGATTGGTTGTCTAGTTGCTTCTTTTGGTGGCCCTTGTGTCAGCTTGCTTACTAGCTTGATAGGTTGTCTTCTGGCTTGTTTTACTCTTCTTTGTCCTTACTTGCTTGGAGTTAATTGGTAGTTTTGCTTGAAGATAAGAGTGAGAAATCGGCTTAAAAAACAAAGCATATAATCGCAGAAGCAATTTTTTTAGCACTGTGGTGTGGTCACAGATTACTGCAAATTAGTTCAATCATATATTGAATTGCATAAAATTGGAACGTTCAAAGTCATAGTCAATTCTACTAAGTATGTTGAGAGCAAAAATTGCTAAATCATAGCTCATCTAAACAAGAAATTTAGCTGCGATTTACAAGAGATTCTTTTTGCTTTTAGCATTCAACTTGTGTACAATACTCTGGATGATCTCTAAAAATAGTAGTTTAAATTGGAGGTAATTCAAGTCCAAGGTGTGATATATTAAATTTGTCACGGAAGTGTTCCACGAGGTGGAGTGCCCAACTTTGTTTTTGAGAGATGTTACAATGCTTGGAGTTAACCACAATCGTCCATTTGATCAGATCTAACCGTTAAAAATAGGGAGATACTTAGTCAAAGGTACCAAAACGCTGGACCTGGTACCAAAAATGTGAACCCGGTTACCAAAAATGGTGGGCCCGGTATCAATTTTTTAAAATTCCGATGTTCTAGGAACATCTTCTGGGCTTCTTGAGGAACTTCCTCCAACGATGGCATCATGATGTTCTTTGATGAGATCTCGAAAGACATGATGTAGAGAAGATGATTCGGATTGCACAACCGGAACCCTTTTCTCCCCAGCGGAGTGCCAAAAAGTGTGTTGACGTTGAAAACGAATCACCAGAGCACCTAGAAAACCCACCTCCAGAGGGACCCTGTCGGAGGAGGATCTTCTTAGGGTTGATCCGGGCTCGGTTAGGCCAATCGGATCATCTTCACACGTCGCCGAAACGGGAGAAGAACGGAATTGGGGTTGAGTAAGGGGATTAGGGTTTAGCGATGTGAAAAAACATAAAGACAAGTTGATAGATACGATTGGGATGCCCCGCAATCGGCCTGAGGCCTTCTTTTATAGAGGTGGGATGGTCTTACCCTGAGAGGTTTCGGATCCTATAAATTAGGAAGGTAATTTGTTTCTAAAACAACCGAAACCGACTTCACCGGACAGTCTGGCACATTGCCGGATACTCTGGCCACCTGAGACTCCGGTACTGTGCCGGATAATCTATCGTGTAAAACTTCGGAACCCGCGAGGGCTTGCCGGACAGTCTAGTAACTTGCCAGATGGTCCGGTGCACAAACGACCGAACCCGAGAGGGCTTGCTGGATAGTCCGGCAACTCGCCGGACACTCCGGTCACCGGGCACTCCGGTGTGCAGCACACCTGCACCCGAGAGGGCTTGCCGGACATTTCGATCATTACACCGGACAGTCCGGTGGGCAAAATGTCCAAACCCGAGAGGGCTTGCCGGAGACTCTAGCATCATGCTGGACACTTTGGTGGCGTCAATTTTTGGGTGTCAACACCTAATAAATCGGTTGAAGTTTTATTCCATGGTCTATTTATTTTACAGAACTGGATGAAGTTGCTGAAACTTAAGGACGATGACATCTGATGTCATGGAGTTGTGAGGTGTTTCAGACAGGTTATGTGTCTTTTCACTGTATATGAGCTGATAGTGATATGGACATCATACATTCTGATGAGGATTTCGATAGAATATTCACACACGGTGAATTCAGATTGCAAAACAATAGAAACTTGCAATGGAGGCCAACCACGACTTTATATGGAATATGTCGGGATAGTATACCCCGGGTACTTACGGGTCAGCTTCTACAGCACGGCCCACTTACGGTCCGCGGTCCTTCAACGGCTCACCAAGAACTTCACAAAGGCGGCCCAGCCTCAGCGGTCAGGAAGCCTCGCCAAGGCTCGAAGCCGAGGCGGGTGTAATCGCCCCGACCCCTCGGGGCCGGGACCCGAGCTATCAGGACCCTAGCGGTTGGGACTCGCCCGCCGACCGCTACGAAGCAGTTATTACTTCAACAATCACGCCGATTCAGAATTCCTAATGGCGTACAGCTCTGCAGAGAAGATAAGCATTCCGGAAGATTTCGCAACTACCCGGTTGGACGAGAAACAACCCACCAGGCGATAAAGCTGAACAATAAAGCAACCCTGTTCCCTCTCAGTGAACAAAGGTACGAACGGGAGGCGCCGATCGTCTGCCCCGAACGCCAGAGAGCATGATTCACTAAAGACCGTTGCCCCACTTGTCAAAGGGTTACCCGTTTCCGTAGGCGGCAAGATGATCAAACCATGGTTCGGTAACCCCAACCATGGTTCGGTGAAGCCAACCCAGGTCCAACCCTATAAAAGGGGTACCCGGGTAGCTAGCAAAGTAGGAGAACAACAGCAATAACAACCACGGGAAAAGATACACATCACCACCTGTAAACCACCCCCATCACGCGAGCTTGGGGCTCTCGGATCAATCCGAAGCCCACCCGCATTGTACTCTTGTGTTCTTAAGATTCATACGATCGATCTCTCGCCCCTGGACGTAGGGTATTACGCCTCGAGGCGGTCCGAACCAGGTTAACCTTTGAGTCTCGCTTGTAGAATAAACCATTCGATTTTGAAAACGCACGATCCCCCGTCCGATTGTATAAATTTACTGTGTCGGTGTACGAAACACTGACAGAATCCAATTTGGATGTTTAAGTACATTAATCTGAAAAGCTCATAAAGTCTACTTTCGAATGGATCTAGCCTCACCTTCATATCATATCGGAGTCACCCCAACTTGGGCCGTTGACCCGTGTATCAAGTTGAGCCCATTAGGGGCTTGTTTTACGATTTGAGGATGACCCCAGTACCCCTTGGTCGTCCTTCACCCTATTTAAAGGTCTCAGCCACCACCAAAAACTCTCGAGTTTTGATAGATTGAAGTTTAGCCGCTGCTACTTTGCTTGCAGCGCGCATGTCGACTAGACTGCCCGTCTTCGTGCCATCGGAGCCCTACCTTTTGTGTTTAATGATTGAACTCATATTTGATCTAGCAATTCAGTGCTTATTTATCTTGGTCTTGCTTAATCTTTGATTGCTTGCAGGAATTGATCTTCGTGATCAGGTTGATTTTGCTGTTTTGGCGAGGTCAATAACCATTAGCAGTTGGTTTTGCGATTGCTAAGATGCACACGACCTGTTCATTTGTAGTAGAATAGTGAGAATCGACTCTACCAAATCAATAGTTATCATATCATCAAAAGATCGGGCACTCAAGTCCTATCAAGTGGTATCAATTTCAGGTTGCTCGGTGAGATCTACCCCTCTTTTTGTAGTTTTATTTATATTCCCGCTGTCCACATAAAAGCCAAATAAAAAATCTTGAATCATTCATGCTGTCCTATACCTTTGAGCCTGTGCATCATTCTTTTTGATAATTTATATTATTAAATTTGTGGTTGCATCATCGTGTCGAGCTGCTGGTCTTAGCGTATAGTCCATTAGAGTTTCGAGTTCTTGTCACGTCCTTAGATCGTATCTATAATAGAAGGAAGAAATCAATCTAGATCGGAGTTTCTTGCAAATAACAGATTCGGTTACCAAATTTTAATGCGGAAGAAAACAACCATATCTCCTTGATCTGTTGTTTGTTTGGAACATTTTTGCACAATTGGAAAGATTTATGCGTTATCTTTCCAACGTTACCATAAAATATCAACTAAGCGCGTTGCAATCTCGAAAGAGATCTGAGGTGTGCTGTTTGGATTTTTCTTTGTCTCTATTTTATAAGTTGCCACAAAAAAACAGAGAGAGAAAGAGAAAAAAAAGAAAGAAAAGAAGTCACAGAAGAAAGAAGTAAAAGAATAGTGACAAAAAAAGAGAAGAAAAGTGAGTTGTAGTTGCTGTTGTTCCATGCTTTTTGTATCATGTGTGACTATCGTTGTCTCTAGGCTCATGTCTGTAGCAGGACCAGCACTGTACCATTGTCGAACACTTATTCAACTTTGCATTTGCGAAATTGATTGTGCTAATCCTTGCTTCAAATTAAAATTGTCCAAGCTCCACTGTTACTACAGCAAACAGAGTTTGTGTCCCTGACAATCGCAGCATCCAATCTCTGCTGGTTGACATAGTTGGTTGCAGATCACCCTGCTTGGTAAGAACATATAAGAATTTGGTTGAACAGACTTGAGAGAAGTAGAGTGTGACACAACCACTCTTTGCCAATTTGTTTTGCTCTTAGCTGACCATGATAGGCACAAAATGGTTCTTACGACTTACATTCTCAACAACTCGCATCAACTTCAGGTACATGATGATATTTTGCATGTAGTTAGTCCGTCAATACTTTATTTTGCTGGAAAATTTAACCCTCGTGCATACATTGATTGGGAGCTGAAAGTAGATAAAGAATTTGATGAACATGACTTGTATACGAAAGAAACAATTTATATTGCCTCTAGCGCCTTGACTGAAGGTGCTTTGCTTCAATGAAAATATATTCGTAGGGACAATAAAGTTACAGAATCTTGTAAAAACTTTAAACTTCATTTTAGAGATGTTTTTATTCTTACATATTATACTGATCATTGGCTCATGAAATTAGACAACTCGAGGTATGATAGTATGACTGTTACTGAATACTTTTGTGACTTTAAGGTTTGTGTCATGTTTGGTGGCCTAGATGAATGTTGGAAAGATATAACGAGTAGGTTTTTGCAAGGTCTCAATTCCGAAATTCAAATTTTGTTTAATTGTCAAAGTTACAACTCAATCTCTCACTTGTTTTTGCTTGTTTGTAATGTTGAAAATCAATTTTTATCATCTAAAGATTCAAGCATGAATAATCATCATCACAGATTTGTGTAATGTATCTGATATGCCTTTGTCACAAAAAGAATGTGATAAAGAGGAGTTGTGTAATACTATATTTCTTACTAAAATATCACAACTAGTTAGAGAGAACTCTTCTGTTTTTTTTCTATGCCTAACATCATGTAGGAGAGTGAGAATAAGGCTGAAGAGGATGTTGTGCTAGTTACTGAAATAATAGATAATGATGCATGTCTGACGCCTACTACAATGGAGAGTAAGCAATATGATACACATTGTAAGTCCGGCACCATATCTGAATACTCTCATTGATGAGGGCAACTCGACTCCGAGTTAGATTGAATCTTCTTTGGGTCAAACGTGCCTTGCTGATTTTGAGCATGTTCAAGTCCTTCTCTATGCTTCCCTTGATCCTCTCTAATGTTCTTAATCATGATAAAATCATTAGATAGCCATCTATTCTCAAAGGAAGAAAAGCATGTAGTTGGGAACGAGCTCACCTCTAAATTCAATTGTTGTGTATGAGCTATAGTAGGTGGAAGAGCGTTGTGTGTATCTAATGAAGGGGTGTCCTCATCAACTCAGCACCCCTGGTCGTCCTCCACCCTTTTAAAGGCTTTAGCCACCACCAAGAACACTTGGGTTTTGATAGATTCAAGTTTAGCCATGCTACTTCGCTTGTAGCGCGTGTGTCGACTAGACCGTCCGTCTTCGTGCCATCAGAATCCCCACCTTTTATGTTTTTAGATTGAACTCATATTTGATCTAGCAATGCAGTGCTTGTTTATCTTGTTCTTGCTTGTTTTTCGATTACTTATAGGAATTAATCTTCGTGATCAGGTTGATCTTGCTGTTTCGACGGGGTCAATAATCATTAGGAGTTAGTTCTGTGAGTGTGTTCATTTATAGTTGGATCGTGAGGGTCGACTCCATCGAATCAATAGTTATCGTCTCACCAAAAGCTCAGGCAAAGTCCTATCAGGGAGGGAGGGTTATTTTGGAAGTCTTTCGAGCAGTGTCTGATCTATGTGTTGTCGCTTGTAACTGAGGTTTTGCCAAACTTGTGATTTGCTTTCAATAAAAGCAGGACCATGATGCCTTTTATCCAAAAAGAAAATGCTGATCAGGGCTTAGTCAAAATGTGGATTACCAATAAATTACTCCTTCCGTTCCAAAATAAATAATGTTTTTGACTTATTGAAATCAATGTTTGACCATTCATTTTATTTTGAAAAATTTACAAAAATAAAAATGAATAAATAAACCAAGTTGAATAAAAATAAATAATGAATCATTTCATAATAAAATAAATAGCATTTTCATAATTTTTTAAATAATATGAATAATTAAAGGTTAATGTTTGAAAATTTAGAAATATACTCCCTCCGGTTTTAAATTATTGACACTGTAGACTTCTAATATCAACTTTGACCATTCGTCTTATTCAAAAATTTTGTCCCAATGTGTAAAATTATTAGTCGTGATCTAAATTCCACTAATGATAAATTAAAAAATAACAAAATTTTACATATTTGAATAAAGTTTTTGAATTAGACGAATAATTAAAGTTGATGAATAATTTAAAACTGGAGAGAGTACTTATTTTAGGACAGGAGTTGGTATGTAAACTGTACGCTTATGTGATGGCCGGCACGGTTGTGCCACTACTACTTATTCTCTCTAATTATAGGAGGATAATTTATTGGGAAGAACCGAAGAAGAGCATCTTCCGTTGATAATCAATTCCGTGTCTATAATACGAACGTTCATTACGTCGATATATCCAGTACTTTACCTCAAAAATATGTCCAGTACGTGAGAAAAAAGAATTCCCATAGCGTCAACAACTTGGATACAAAGAAGGCACGTCCAAACGTGGTCCGGTAACCTCTCCAGCGTCAAAATAAGAAACTATCAATCCATCATCCAGAATTAGAGATACAAATCTACGAGTGGATGTGCAGTTCCAAGCAACTTCGCTTAGTTTAGTATGCACAACAGCTATAAGTGGTCTGTTGGTCTCAGCAGCTGTTGTTTAGTACTGAATTTACTCCAGCTGCACCCGCTGGTCAACCCCTCTACTTGCATATATAAGCTGAAATGCTCATATCTCCTATTTCATATAGCCACTTCTCCTCTCTCGTATAGTACGCAATTTTCTTGGGTCGCTAGGTTTTGGCATTTGACAATGGGTGCTAGAGCTGGACTGCTGGCGGTTCTTGTTCTATCTCTGCTCTCGATCTCGGCTCAAGCGGCACTTAGGATTGGGTATTACAGAGAAACATGCGATGTGGCAGAGAACATTGTGCGGCAAGAAGTCGCGTCTGCTCTATCCGATAAACCGGAACTCGCAGGCTCTCTGCTCAGACTTCATTTCCATGACTGCTTCGTTAGAGTGTGCTCTTTTTTGTTTCAGTGAGATTCATGTTAAATGCCTTTCGTTTAATGCCGGAACCTATTTTCCGTTATCTAAAAAAATGTTCCATTTTAAAGAGATGTTATCGATCTTTTTTTAAAAATTGGCTATTTATAGGAGATTAAATAACTGCGTGTGTTTTAATTCAGGGATGCGATGCTTCCATTCTTCTAGACTCAGTAGATGGTGTAGGGATCGTCGAGAAAGATGCAAAGACAAGTGCGAGCCTCCGAGGCTTCGATGTCATCGACAGGATCAAAGGAAAACTAGAGGAGGCGTGTCCTGGGATTGTTTCGTGCGCCGACATTCTAGCCCTTGTTGCTAGGGACGCTGTTAATTTGGTAAGAAGATTCGGTTGTTTTGAAGTGTGAGGAGCACTGAAGTGGTTCTGTTTAATTGGGCATACTAATATGTATTATTACCTTTGTTTCAAAATATAAGTATCTCTAAGTTTGGTCAATGCTAAACTTCTTTAACTTTGACGATTAATAACAAAAAATTCATGATGATTTACCATATATAAATTATATTACTAGATTAATTGTGAAATGAACTTTCATAATATGCAACTCTTTGTATTGAAAATTATTTTAACTTTTAGATATTATTAGTAAAAATTAAAATAATTTAGCTTTGTCAAACCTGAAATGCTTATATATATTAATTGGGATGGAGGGAGTAGAATCTGACGGTCCCATTAAACAGTTCTAGTTAACCACTGAAGCAGCTACCAGTTAAAAAATATAGTATGAAGCTACACCCTACTAGCATTATAGCTTCACTGGTAACTATAAACAAACTACAAAATTCTGTGCGCCATACATTAAAGTCAGTTACTTGCATATGTTCCAGAGTGGCGGTCCATTTTGGCATGTACAAACTGGGCGGCTTAACGGAACAATATCAAATGCCAAGGACACCCGAGATCTCCCACCGCCAGATTCAACATCGCACAGCTGCAGGCGGCATTTGCGGTGAAGAATTTGACTACCAAAGACCTTGTTGTCTTGTCTGGTACAGCTCCAGCCATCTCTTGATTTTTCTCCACAACATTGTCTTACTAGAATCTTTGTCATCTAACGTCCATTTGACAAGTGTGAGCTCTTCGTAACTTGTTCTAACTTTAGGTGCGCACACCATCGGCTTCTCACACTGCGACACATTCCGTGACCGCCTGAACGCCGGCGACCACAGGTCGGGCGCCGTCGCCTACCTGGACCTCGACTCGGCGTACCGGAACTACCTCCAGTCCCAGTGCGGTGCCCAACCCGACCCCGACGACGCGATGGTGCAGATGGCCCCCAAGAGCTCCCCCAGGTTCGACACGAGCTACTACTGGTACGTTGCCAACCGCCGCGGGCTGTTCCTCTCGGACGCCGTGCTGCTCGCCGACGGCTTCACCCGCGGGTACGTCCAGAAGCACGCGACGGGGCGCTACGTCGAGGAGTTCTTCGCGGATTTCGGCGAGGGCATGGTCAACATGGGGAGCGTCCAGCCGGCGACGACCGGGGGTGAAGTCCGGAGGAAGTGCTCCGTTGTCAACTACTACTAGTTACAAGCATGGGGCTATGGCCTGTTTGGCGTCGGAGGGCACCATGTGAAGTTGTAATTTTAATAAGTGGATTTGTTGTTGTAGTGTGTGGAGTAATGGCGTCGGAGGGCACCATGTGAAAGTTGTAATTTTAATTAAGTGGATTTTGTTGTTGTAACGAGTAATGGCAATGTAATGTTACATGTTTATTTTCATGGAGAGTTGGGGCCTGACGTTCATTAGGATCTTGTGTCTCATGTTTCATTTATAATCTATTTTTCCACAGCTCGTCCGCAAATGACATTAGGGATATGGTGCAGCTGCCAAAAGGTTTGTCCCTTGTTCTAAGAGATTTATGTTAAGTATTTCTAATTTTAAAATTTTGTAACGCTCCATTTGGAACGAAGGAATGAAAAATAGAGGAATAGAAAAAAATAGGAATGAAGAAAACATAGTAATCAAAAGTGAGAAAACCATATGAATCCAAATCAAAGGAAAAGAGAAATTATAGTGTTTAAAATGCAGGAATAAAAATGCTACTACAACTAAATAAAAATTGTAAGAGCTATATTATTATTATTATTATTTAATGCAAATAGATCAAATTAATAAACTCACAACATAGACTACCAATTTAGTTCATAAATCGTCTTATTCATAAAATTTGCTTACCTCAAAGCATCTGCACTAATTTTTTATTCATGAGCTAAGAGCATCTCCAACAGATGCTTTAAAAAGAATTGATGTTTTATAATCTAAGAATATAAAGCACCACATTGCTCCAGCAGATATTTTAAAAAAGTTGGTGCTTTAAAAAATTTTAGAGATACTTTAAAACTCTCCTTTAATGCTTTATATTTAAAGCACCAAACCAGGTGCTTTTTATATGGTGATGTATCCCCATTTGCCTTGGCTCGAAACAGCTTCTCCCCCTGCTGATGCTCTGCCGCCCTCTGTTGCCACCATGCGGCACATGGCCCGGCGCCCGATCCTTGCCCGACACTCCGCTGCACCCATCCGTTGGTCCATGACATGGCCTAGCTCTGCCGCCCCCATCCATTGCAGCACAGCTCCTTGAGCGGCTCTGAGTTCGATCAACGCTTCGCCTCGGCCTGATGCGCCACCCCTTCCCCGCCGTGCCAGATGCGCCGCATGCGCAGTGCGGATTTTATATATTCAAAACTGTCGGATCAATAAATAAACAGATAAAATAAATATTATATATTTTTTAAAAAAGCTGAGTTCTATTTATAAACCCACGTATCATTCATACTATTTATATTTTATTTACCTATTTCCCTCATCATTATATCTTTCACCCCCGCATGCGCTATGCGCAGTGTCGTCTTCCGCCACCGTGTCGACCAGCCCATTCGCTACAACGATCATCGAGTCCACCAGGGTGTGTTCCTCATCGGTGAGGTCAGACGCAGGGTTGATAAACATCTTCCTGGTGCTGACCTGGCAGGGGAGTGGGAGAATTGAAGCTATGTGTCGGTCTTCTGACAGTAAAATTTAGGTAATCTGAGAGGATACGGTATGCTTTTCGTATTCGTATTTGAGGTGGACGAAAGACTTAAAAGTTAGCGTGGTTTGAGTCACCGTCAAGACGTAATACCTACGTCTAAGGGAGAGTGAGATCAAATCGTATGAATTAAAAAACACGAGTTCAACAGCGGAAAGGTCTTGGCTCGAGCCAAAAACTCTAACGCGCATGAGTGAATATGGTTACAATAGAATGACTTGAATCTAACTTATCTTGGCTCCTTGGTACTTATATAAAGATCGGATCAGGGTCATCAACTTAACGCCTACAGAACCTGCTGGCCCTCAGTCAGATGGAGCCTTAGTCATCGCCTGAGTTGGTCATCTGGCACCCATTGGCACTGAAGCAGATGGTCGGTGTCCTTTGCGCGTCTTTTATCTAGTCGTAGGGGATAAAGTCGTGGGGCACAAAGGACACTTTTTCATTTTGCTTTACCGATCACCTGTTTGCTTTACCATCTTCTGAAACGCTTTACCTCCAGTCAAAATTGCTTTACCTCCTGCTATACGTTGGCAGAAATCTCTACGACTGTCAGATGCCTTATTTGGTACAGCCGAAACTTAATAAAAAACAGCTTATTTTTTCGGCCGGTGAAAAACAGCTGAAAAATAAGCTGCCGTTTAGTTTATTCTGAAAAGCCGCTGAACTAATAAGCTGTAAAATAAGTTTGTTGTTTGGCACAGGTTCTGCTTATTTCTGTGAACAAACTGAAAATAAGCTGTGCCAAACAGGGCCAGAGGTTGTCCGTTGAGGCGGTGGCCGACCCTCGAAGGTCAGGTAGAGATGTTGGCTTCTAGCCGTTGGCTGGTTGAATCTTATCATTGTGTAGCCTCGACCGTTCGATGGTCAGGCTGGGGCTCTCATACGGTTCCGAGCTCGGAGGTCGGGATGTTCTTGGTGTGATGTGGTCCTTCGTGGGCCGCAAGTTGATCCGTGTGCTGTAGCCTGTAGCTGGGCCTTCGTATTCTCTCCGGGCCATAAGTACCCGAGGTACATGATCTCGACACTATAGCATGAGGAAATGTGGCGGTCAGTCACTGTAGCTAGCCGTGGTACCTTTACGGTGGACAAGCTCAAAGTGCTCAATGAATGTTTTACAAAGAAAAAATATAAAGCATTAGTTTTACAGCATCTGATATAGCATATCACCTTGAATCCTTAAAAATAAAGCTTATAGGATCTTTAAACTTGGATATACAACACTTGTTTTACAGTATCGGCTGGAGATGCTCTTGTGATTGGTGTCATTTAGTATTTGCTAGTAATAAAAAGTTTAATTAGTACTAGCATGCAAGCATGGCCACGGCGTGAGTTTTCCTTGAAGCTCAAAGCTCATATTTTCATTCCTCCAAAAGTACAAGTTTACAAGCCATTCATATGGAAAGTTTTTAGATCATTCCTTTGTTCTAAATGTGCATGGATCTCCTTTCTCCTAGATTGTTTCCTTCACTTTTTCCTTTGTCCCAAATGGGGTCTGAGGCTTTGAATGATTCTGATTTTGCAGGATTTTCTAAGGCTACTTCTAATGGGAGTTTCTGTACACAACATGGTTCACCAACACCAGGAAACAATCCCCGACGCCCAGGCACGAGCCAGAGCGCAGCCCCTTCCCTCCCAAGCAGGAGCTGGGATCCCCAAGCCATAATGACCGAGAAGGCTTAATGACCGAGAAGGCTGGCCCAAACCTCACGTGTACCTCCTTTCCAAAATAAGTGAAGTTTTTTATTTTTAAAAATCAATGTTTAACTATTTATTGTATTTAAAAAATATAAAAACAATTAACTCGTAATAAAATATTTTTAATAATAAATTATTTTATAATAAAATAAATAATATTTTTATAAATTTTTTGAATAAGACGAACGATCAAATGTGCAAGTACGAATGATCAAATGTGCGTGATGCTCCCGCTATTTTTTTATAGCTAAGCTCTGACGTGCTCCGCTGGCTTCTTCGAGTTAATCAGCATTTCTTGATGTTCCCGTGAAAGAGTAAAAAGGACTTGTTTAGCTACTCCTCTGTCCCAAAAATAAGTATAATTTTAAATTTTCAAACATCCCTTTTTAAACCTGTCGTCTTATTTAAAAAATTTGTGAAAAAATTATTTATTTTATTGTGAAATTATTTATTATTAAAAAATTATTTGTTATTAAAAGTACTTTAAGTTTGACTTGTTTATTTTTGCATTTTCGTAAATTTTATGAATCAGACGAATGGTTAAACGACGATTTCAAATTCACTTTATTTTATGACGGAGGGAGTATATGTCACTGTCAGGGCCTCACGCGCGAGCGTGCAAACAAACCAGAAATAAGAAATTCTTTTTTATTCTCACGAAATTTTTGCGTGTACTAAGCTCAAATGCCACAGTAATAAGAATTTACACAATGGGCTTTACACATTTTGCTTGTTTCAAGTGTTTTCACTGTAGGCTCTACACAATTACCCAATATGAAAACAACAGTCCACAGAGTACATTTGAAGGTATAAAAATAATTTACATGCAAATGTTATTCTGAATATTTTATATATTTACCATGCTATCAAAACTCTTCATGAGCGTGGGGTTAGGTACCTGATTTTCCTGGTCACGTAAATCTGTAGCGAAGAAAAAAGAAAAATAACAAAATTCAGATCATAATTTTCTAGCTGAAAAAGTGATGTGGCATAATATTTCTAGCTACAAAAATATACAAACTATGCATACTGACCAGTCTCCTTTTTAGTTCCAAAATGGACTTTTGTCTCTCTCGAGCAAAGTATTTCATGGACTGCAAATCAAATGAAACGAAATGAGATGAAATACCTAGTAAAACTTAACAAAAAGTAACTTTTAAGTTAAACAAATGATTTTTATTCTCATTCCTACCCCTCGTCGCTGAGCTTCAACCGATCTTTGAAGTGCTTCCCTTTTAGTCAGTAAATTAGCAGGTGATGACTTTGTTGGGCGTAGATAGTTCTTTCCACGGTAAAGTATTATGGCATAACTGGTTGTGAGCTTTTCTACTGCTACTAATATTCCTCCTGTTTCAACCTCAAGCAGGTTCGCTGTGTACATGATCTGGGGGGCTTGATTCTGTTTTGTAATTACTTTCACAAGCTCTTTATGTTTCCAATTTTGATGAATCTCTTCGATTACACCAGCAAAGACACCACGCCTTCCTGTGAGGCAAACCAAATAACACAACTTAAATAATCCATAGAAACAATATAACTTTTCTGGTCATTGGCAAAAGCATAAAAGCACCAACGGAGAGCTATACCTAGTAGAATACGCTCATCCATTTTGAGACCAATCTTCCGGAACATCACCATCTCCTCTTCTGTCAAAAGTTCTCTATCTGCACACTGCCCTGAAGGGCGCCAAGAACTATGAAGCTTTGCTAGCACCTGGTTGGATCTTTCAATCTTCTTGTTGAGCTGCAGCAGATACCAGTTTTAAATTAGACAATGTAGTAACGTTAGAGGTAAAAGGACTTCCAATGAGAGCTTGAGCTGTTTCAGATCAGCACTTACAGTAAAAAGCTTCCATTCGTTGTCTTTCAGTTCCTTCTCCAATCTATACTTCTCAGCTTCTAGCCCGATAATGGTCTCGTCTTTTTCAGGTTTTTCATGCATAAGGTTGGCATGTAAATCCTGATACTCCCTGAAAGATCCTACAGAACTTTCCTCAGGCGAAAATCCACCAACCATCTGAAGTGAGTCAACCACTTTCAATCGGGCTTCCTCTTCCTTCACATGTTTGTCATGAACCTGAGCTTCTCGTTGAATAACAGTTTGAGCAACTCCACCCGGAAGGAAATCTTTGCCTCTATAAAGGATAATAAAATCCTTGTTCCTTAATATCACAGTTCCTCCTGTAAGACGCTGCACTGAGGAGCTTCAGTGCAAAAGCTGAAGATACAAAATAAAAGGACCAAGTGCCATAGAAAGGCAGGGATCTCGAATTCTGAACCAATAAAACTCGCACCAAGAATGTACGGATTCATGTTTAGCGTGATATGGTGGCAAATTCTAAGTCATTAGTTTAAACATTTATATTTGTCTGTTAGCAAACAAGTAGTACTGTAACAGAAAACATCAAAACTATCGAAGATATAGATATATATCTGGAACATATACATGTGGAACAACACTTGCCTTAAGATTCCATGCCATTTGTTGATGGTTAGTATTCTGGACACCAACTTTCACCGCAATCTTTGCTATAAGGCTCTTCTCCCAAAGCTTTAGTATAGCAACAGCCAAACCCTGTAGCTTAGTATTTCTACCTGCCAAAGATATGCAAACTTCTTGTTACATACTTATTTGCAATGGTAAGTTTATTTGCCTATAAGGTGTAAGCATAAAGGCGCCGCGTCTAAAGTCCGCTTACCGCCCAGCTCTCACATGGAGCGGGCTCGCGCATTCATGCATAGCACCTCTCCACACTTCAAATATGGATTAAGGCTCAAACCGCACCCTACAACTACAACTAAGACTTGGGCTGGGGTGTTACAGAATACCAGATAGAGAAGGTTAACACTAAAATGCATATAATTAACAGCACAGACATTTGGGAACCAAATGCATACTCACCCAGGGCAAAATGTGTTGGCAAAGGACGTGCAAGCTTGCGCAAGTATGTCAGCTCTTCATCTGCTAATGTTGGTCTCACACCAGGAGGACACTGTCTAAATGGTGTCTTAAAGCCTGGAACATACTCTGGGAGAAGATCAGCATCCACAGGCAATGGTGTGTTCCACCACCAATCAACAAATCGAGGACCCAAACCATCTAATAGTCTGTTGACTTCTCTCTCATATAGTGTTCCCACCATGGGTTCGTCATCTATCTGAGCACAAATGCTTTGATAATTTTCTTGAAAGACATAATCTGCTTTGTAATTTTCATTGATTGTAAGTTCAGCCGTGCTCATAAAGTTCCCTTGGGATGTAGGAACATTATGATTTACTTGAAAGATTTTCTTAACATCAGTTACAGAACTGTTGTGGTGCTTTGTATTTTGTAGATAATCGCTTCCTCTATAAACAAAATGTATGTCTCCTTTTGTCCAAACAACTAAGCCACCTGCTTTTAACTGCGAAAGGGAAACCAATAGAGAAAATCAGAAGTTTGAATTCAAGTTTAGTAAGGGCCCCTTTGGCAGAGCTCCCAGCTCTTAATTCTTAGGATTCACTCCTGATTCTCCTGTGAAGTGATTCTGATGGCTGAGTGATTCTCTTTCATTCTTAGAATCAAGACAGAGAATCACTTCACAGAATCAGGGGAAGCTACTTTTTTCTAGCTCCCAGCCCCTTAGTTCATTTCAGAGAATTACTTCACAGAATCAGACAAGAATCTTTTCTCCTGAAAAACAGCGTTTGGCAGAGCTCCCCTGATTCTGCCTGAGAATCAGAAGCTGGGAGCTCTGCCAAAGGGGCCCTAATTCAGTAACAAATTTGTTTAAAAGGTCTTTGTGTTCTAGTAATCAAATAATGCCACTAAGACCACCTGACAATTCTAAAACATCACGGTACGAAGCATGAATGATGCATAGAATCTAAGCACATAGAACAAAGTGAGTCATGAGTTAGCATGAGAATGAGATGCTCATTATTTTCACATTTTATTGCAAAGATAGCAAAACTGTTTGTTCATTCCATCACAAAAACAAATAATTTAGGATTAATTATTACTCCAACACAATTCTATTCAACCACCACTACTTAGCACCATTGCATCTGGTTGCATCTATTTTTATAGCAGTGATACACAAATCCTTTCTTTAACTACTCTGCATCCCCTTTGGCATGTACAATGCAAAGTACTGGAACAAGTGTTTACTACAGAGAGAACAAATAAGCATCTGCAGATTCTGCACAAAAACCCTTTCCTACAATGCAAAATGATACTAAAATAGGTATAACCACCTCGTTCAACACCTTACGCATCAGGTGCTAAACTAAGCATTCTTTCCTCATATAAGGACCTCGTGCTAAAAATAAACTTTTTTTTTTGTTGCTTAGGTATTCTTATAAGCACCTCATATATTCATTTGGCGGGTCAATATTTTCAAAGGCAAAGACAACACGGTATCAAAATTCTCAGACAATAGATAACAGTTAGCACCATTTTCTAATAACTTTGTATTCCGACAAGATGACCACCTAATGTCACAAGCTAAATACACTATTACAACACATTTGTATTCAGTAAAAACAATGTACAGCAAGTATAATTTCAATATCTGATGGCAAAACCAATGTAGTACCACTGAGCATGACAGTCATCACTCAACACTAATGTACCACCGCTCAGCATGACCATTTGTAAAAAAGGCAACTAGGACTGAAATTGCAATCTTCTAGCCACATTGCTCTAATTAAAGCTCAAAATCAATACTAAATGCTAAGCTCAAATCATAATGAAACACCCATTTCTGGGGACATCAAAATCCACGCAATCAATCACATTACCATGAGAGATTGTAGAAGAAATTTCTCACCTCGAGGATCTCCCTTGCTCGGTCCATGCACCGGCGGAGCGGTTCAACGAAGCGCACGGCAGCAAGCTCCTGTCCCTTGGCCCACTCCCGGCGCACCTCCTCCACCACCTCGTCCGTGACCCCGGCTTTCTTAGCTCGCACCCAACGGTCCATCCCACGCGCCGCCCGTCGCAGCCGTTCCAGCTTGTCAGCCTCCAGCTCCCTCTCCGCTGGCGTGGGCTCCCGCGGCTTGTTCTCCCGCCGCAGCACAACCTTGAGGTCTTCGTTCCTCGCCGCGGCCCACGGCACAGCCCTCATTTTCATACTCTCCTCGTCCTCCCCATCTTCTTGGTCTTGTTCCTGCGGCGGCTCGAGGGGGAGTTGGAAGTCGACGGGTGTGACGGCATTGCGTTTGGGGACGGGGCTTGGCGGGTCGGAGAGCTCGAGGGAGCGGACATGGCGGATGATGCCAAGAACCGCACGGCGGGTGCGACCACCGGGGACGCCGGCCGTGAGGGACTTGGCTTTGGCGGGTGGACCGGCCTTTCTTGGCGGCGGCTGTTTGGGCCTCTGGCGGCTGGGTTTCAGAGGGGCCGCCTCAGCACTGTTCGGAGGGTTGTTGTTCTGAGGGACGGGGCCGTGGAGCCATGGCGGCGGTGGCGACGGTCTCTGGGATGGGGAGAAGTGGGGCAGATGCGGCGGAGCCATAGCGGGCTCTGTTCCGGCTCTTCACTCTGCGCCTGCCTGTGTGGATCAGAAGACGGAGAAGGATGAGAGGTTTATAACGGTTTGGAGCATTTGATTTTTTTTTTAATTTTCTTTCTTTTTTTCCTCTTTATTTTTATTTCGGGAAACTATTAATAGAGAGAGAATTTCCATGGCATTTGACCTTGTATAAAACATCAATGAGAAATTTAAATAATTTTTATATGTAATATAATACTATTTAAACTTTGACTATTAATAACATGAAATTAATAATATTTCATCATATATAAATCATATTACTAGATTTTTAATGACATAAACTTTCATAATATATAACTTTTTATATCAAAAATTATTTAAATTTATAAATAATATTAGTCAAAGTTGATAGAATTTGATTTTGACCAAAGCCAGAAATGCTTATATTTTTGGACAGAGGGGGTATATTTTTGTAAATATTGTTAGTCAGAGTCATAGAAGTTCAATTTTGATTTGGATCAGGTTATTTCACATCATTTGATTGATCTTAGGATAATCTGGTTATTAATACTGTAAGAACGGTTAAAAATGGGGTATCTCAGGATCATGTACCCCGGGTACTCGCCGACCTATACTCGTATACGTGGGCCAAGGCTCCGAGGAGTTTTGGGGTCAGACGATGAAGCACGAATTCAGCCCTGGGGCAACGATCTACGAAAGCCAAATCTTAGCCGCATCCAGCGCTAAGATGTACGATGAGGCCGACCTCCGAAGGCCGACCCTCGGTGGCCAACCTCTGGAGTAGGTGCGGCATTTATGTTGTATTTATTCCGACGGCTCACCGCCAGCCGTCCCGATGAGACGGGCCTAGTCCACCGCAACGTAGTGGGCCGCGAAAGTCTACGGACAAGACTCGACGACACTGTGGCTGACGCTACAGTATCAGACTGACACTACAGTACTCGACGCGACGCGCGACACCCCCACACGGGCGTGACGAGTGATGACGGCGTCAATGAAGGACCCACCTGTCAGCGAGACAGTAAAACCGCATAGAGCCTACCATTTTGTAACCCTGGACCGCCCTATATAAAGAGGGGTCTGGGGAGCGATAGAGGGCGACGGGGTTCCGGCCCTGAACTCTTACGTGCAACCGTTCGCGTTCGCGAGCAACCTCACAAATGCGTGCATGGGGCACCCCACAACTCAGACGTCGGACCCTCTCTTGAAGAGAGGGTCCGACCTTTTTACTCACCCACTAATATAAATCACTTCCTGGACGTAGGGTCTTACACCGTTCGAGGTGGTCCGAACCAGGTAAAAAACCCCATTGAGTCTTCCGTAGCCTAGGCCACATCGAATACGGAGGCACACCACACCCTTAATCGTATTTCGTATTGTGCCGGTGGTCAGAATGCCGATAGTTGGCGTGCCAGGAAGGGGTCTTTCTTGGTGTGCGCTTGCTTCACCTTTTCGATGGCTTCCTTCTTTGCCGTTGTGAGAAACACTTTGGTCTCCCACCTTCGCTTCGGGATTTCATGGTTGCCATCACCGAAGATGGCCGGTTGTGGCGCGTCCTCACCTTCGCCTCCTGACAGCCATTCTGCTTCGAGAGCCTGAGCTACATCGCCAACGAAGGCGACGAGCTTCGCCTTCAGACTTCGCACAGGAAGCGCGCCACGCGACGCTGGTGGAGCCATGCCGTTTTGGGGCACGACCCATCGAGGGAGTGTTTCACTCTCCACGCCCCTAAGGGCGGGGAGCCGGCGAATCCTGGCAACACCTCGGGCGCCAACCCTTCTCCGCGCCCACGGTGGATGCCATTAAGCAGGCTCGGCCGCACCTAGGACGAACCGGCAGCCCCGAGCCTCGCGGTAAAGCTATAGCCAGACCCAGCGACGCCGCTCAGGCCCGGGGGCGGTCCACTTACCAGCGGATCGTGGCTGGAGGGCCGCCAACATTCGGCACTCCACTTGAGAACCTTGCAGCGGCATCATGCGTCCTCAACGAGACTGCCGCACCCGAAGATCCAGCGCTGAGAAAAGTGTACGACCGCGTGCGCATTTACCTCGATAGCGCGCTCTAGCAACCAGAAGCATCTCTCTGGCCCCAGTAGTCGGAGACACGAAGCAACCGCCGATCCCATGATCGACGAAGCCTGGCGCACGACAGCCAGGCCGAGGAGCGAAACCCTCGGCACCACGCGGGGTCAGTCTAGCCACGACTCGGCCCCCGACCGCGACGCCCGCGGCACCATGGACGCCCGGTGCTTACAAGTTATCAACCGAAAACGGCTGAGAGCTCGAGAACGCATGGAACATCGAGAGCCTCCGAAGGTTCTACACTTGATGAAAACAGCTAAGTTCTCGCAACTTACTCGCGCTTATCTTTTTGGGCTGCGAACCGTGGCCGCCCCCGGCCATGCCTCGCACCCGGGGGCTACTTGGCTCCGCCCTCTCGAGTGTCAAAACGTGCGACCTCGCTCGTCTTTTTTCGATTTGTTGTACCGAGGCACCGCTCTCCGTTGACCTTTTGCGTCTCGTTTTTTCGCTGACTTGCGCCTCGCTCTGTTTCTTCGGGGTCGGATCCCCGGCCCGCGCCATGCTCGCGGGTGGCCCCGGACGTAACAAACTTTGCGCATGTTTTTCGTTCGAAGTCTCCTCGCGGCTATACAATCAACGATTGGGAGCCGATGACGCTCTACGGCTGTATCGGGCCCGACACCCGACCCTACGAGCTACACTCGACCCGTTCGTTTGATTGATGCCCAACGGAACGCAAAAAACAGTCGCAAAGTAACAGCGAAAAGGGGTCGAAAACTTGGACTCATTCGTGCAATGATAATTTCTGCATTGATGTCTTTTATTACACGAGACGCGACCTTTTACAAAGTTGACTCTATATATTGAGGAACGAACCAAACCGCTTGGGCAAAAAGTTCTCCATCTTGAAGTCGGCGACGGCCTTCGCTCCCGGCTCCTGCTTTTCCAACGTGAGCACGTCCAACTGCTCGTTTGAGTAGCCGGATGCGAAGCCCTCGACGACCCTGCTGAATTCCACGTCCGGATAGTGGGAGCGAGCCAGCGCCAGGGCCGTTGCAGACCCGTCCTCTAGCGCCCTCACGACGACGTCGGCGACGACCTCCTGCAGGTGCTGCAGGGCATGCGTAAGGACCCCCGGCGGGGCGGAGTCCTCCTGCACGTCGAAGTATAACCCCTTCAGAAGACCCCAGCTCGCCGACCTCAAGGCTTGAAGTTCGCCCGCCAAGCCTGCAATCAAAACTGTGTCCGCAAAACGACGCCAAACGACGGAGCAAAAGGAAAAAAGGTGTCCACCCTTACCGTCCCGCTTCTTCTTTGTCGGTCCCTCAATGATCTTGCACCTACAGCACACACCTAGACGACCTCTGGCCGACCCCTAGAACTCACTCCCGACCTTTGAAGGTTGAAGATGAACAGTGCGCAACAGAAAAGCAGAGACAAACACACGCGAACTGGCCGAGTGAATTGCCTGTCTTCTTGCTTCTTTTTCTACCAGATGAAAGCCTCCGGGTTTTATACACACGCTGCAAGTGCAGCAATAATTTCCTACAACTACCAACTACTCTACTGTATAGCACTGTACATCTTTTTGACTTCGACGTCCACGGCCACACTGCGCACGTCGCCTGTCACACGTCGCCACCTGCGCTGCTACGGTGGACTCCCGTCGGGCCGTCTTGTCACCTTGGGAACTGCTGAAGGAGTAAAAACAGAGCAGCAAGGTTGTTGTGTCCAACAATCTCCCACTAACCATGCTGCTCCTCAGCCACCTTGATCACGCCGACCCGAGACCGAGCCTCCAGGAATCGGACATGCCCAAGTGACTTGGTAAGAGTGTCCGCGAGTTGCCGACCGGTTTCGACGAACTCGAGGACGATCCGCCCTCCTTCAAGAGGCCTGCCCTCTCCAGGAGCTTCGTCGCGTAGGCGGACTGGGAGAGCTTGATGCCTCCTCCCTCCTGCATCACTTTAATGCCCAAGTAGTAGGATAGCAACCCCAGGTCGCTCATCTTGAACAGAGACCTCATCTACTGCTTGAACGTTTCGATGTCCTCCTTCTTGGCGCCGGTGATGATAAGATCGTCGACGTAGACTCTGACGATCAGCGTGCTCCCTCTGGAGCGTCGTGGGCAGAGTGCAGGCTCATCACACACCTGGTGAAGCCAAGCTTATTTAAGCTTGCGTCCAACTTGGCGTTCCACGCTCACGGAGCCTGTCGGAGCCCGTACAACGCCTTCCACAGTGGGAGCACCTTGTGCTCTTCACCCTTCTCAACGAAGCCCGGTGGTTGTTCTACGAACAACTCCTCGGCTAGCTCTCCGTTGAGGAACGCTGACTTCACGTCTATGTGATGTACCTGCCAGCCTTTCTCTGTCGCCAACGTCAGCATTCGGACCGACTCCGTCCACGCAACTGGCGCGAACACCTCGTCGAAGTCCACTCTTTCTAGCTGCACATACCCCTTGGCAACCAGCCTCGCCTTGTGGTTCACCAGCTTCCCATTGGCATCATGCTTCACTTTGAAGATCCACTTGACCCGATCGGTCGACAACGGGTCGGCGAATCCACTAGTTCCCAAGTGCGGTTCTCTTCAATTGAACGCATCTCCTCTACCATGGCCTTCTGCCAGCATGGGTAGCGTTCGGCATCTACGAACGTGCTTGGTTCCTCGGCAGTCACCGTCAGCAGTTGCTGCGCGCTGCGTTCCACCTGAGTCCCTGTCCTCAGGTGTTGAGGGTCGGTGATCAAATCATTGATCGACCGATACTTCAGCGGCCCTTTGTCCTGCGCCGCATCAAGGTCGAGAGAGCGGTCGGGAGGTGGCGACACGAACCTTGGTCTCACTGTCGATCTCCCCGACAAGGAAGACCCTGAGCTTCCTGTACTCGTGGCGTCTGAGTCGCTCTGCCGACCCTCCACACTGACCCTGGCCCTCGGGCCTCAAGTCGCGCTGGAGTCCTCCTCCCTTGTATCGCATCGACTGTCGCCGCGCCGACCGCTCGACCTCTGGCCGCGCAGACCCACGGCCTGGACTCGCTCTGCCCAGCCGGATCCGAGTCCTCCTGACTTGCTGATCCCGGGCTCTGCCGACCTCCAGTCTCGGCATCACGCTGATCCTTAGTCGCAGCTGAGTCGCGCTGACCGTCTGACCTTTGGCCGCGCCGACCCGAGGATCTGGAGCCGCTTTGCCTAGCCGGATCCGAGTCCTCCTGACTTGCTGATCCCGGGCTTCGCCGACCTCCAATCTCAGCATCGCGCCGATCCTTAGTCACAGCTGAGTTTCGACGACTGTCAGAGTCAGAGTCCTCCCGACTCGATGACCTCGACCCTTGGTCGCGCCGACCCACCGGTCGCTTCCTGCGCCGACTCCTGGAGTCCGGGCCTTGCTCCGCCAACTTTGAGTCACGCGGTGCGGCTGATCCAGAATCGCGCCGACCCCGACCGTCCGAGCCCTCTGGCTCTGCCGACTCCGGTTCGTGCCGATCTCTGGCATCGACGCGCTCAACTCCCCCTGAAGCTGAGCCCACCTCCTCTATCTCCGAGGAGTGCTCGAAGGAGAAGGAGCTCCATGAGCCTGCCTCTCCTTCATCGGCACTGGTCCCCGACCAGTTCCAGTTTGCCACCTCGTTGAAGACGACATCCCGAGAGATATGCACCCTCTTCCCGTCAGGTCATATATGCGATACGCCTTACTCCCGGCTTCGTAGCCAAGGAACACCATTTTGGTGCTCCTATCCTCCAGCTTACCGAGCTGTGGCTTCACCGTCTTCACGTGCGCCACGTAGCCGAATGTCCTGAGGAAGGACACGTCTGGCTTCCTCCTGTGCCAAGCCTCGAAAGGGGTCTTCCCGGCTACGGCTTTGGTCGGCGAGCGGTTGAGGATGAACACCGCTGTGCTCACCGCCTCACCCCAAAACGCCGCCGGCATATCCTTGGCCTTCAACATGCTCCTGGCCATGCCGACGATGGTCTGGTTCTGCCTCTCCACGACACCATTCTACTGCGGCGAGTATGGGGCGTGAGGTGCCGCTCCACGCCCTTCTCGACGCAGTACCGACCAAACTCCATCGAGGTCAGCTTTCCACCCCGGTCGGTCCTCAGCACGCGCAGTTTCCGACCCGTCTCGGTTTCAACCCACATCTGAAACTCTATGATGGCTCTGAAAGCCTTGTCTTTAGTGGTGAGCAGTCGTAACCACGTGTACCGATTGCAGTCATCCACCAGTAGAAGGAAGTAGCGTCGACCCCCATGCGTCGGTGGGGTGATTGGCCCACACATGTCGCTGTGCACGAGGTCCAGAAGACTCTCGACACGGTACGTCACCTTGCATGGAAACGACTGTCTCCGCTGCTTTTAGGCGAGGCAACTGTCGCACAGCTCCCCGACATGCTCGATCGTGGGAAGGTCTCGCACCGTATCGTGCCGACCTAGCCTTGCCAGCGCATCAAAGCTAATGTGGCCAAACCGCCCATGCCACAGCCACGCATCGTCCTCAAGCCTCGCCGCCAGGCACACCGGCTGTGTCACCTGGAGGAGACGGTTCCTCCCGCAGTTCACCTTCAGCAGCAACCGTCGCTCTCGGTCTCTGACGCGGAGGACCCCGTTTTCGAGCAATACCTGGCACCCTCGCTCGTCCAGCTGCTCGAGGCTCACAATGTTGGTCTTTAGACGTGGGATGAAGTAGACTCCGGTCAACGCGCGGTGCTCGCCACTCCGACCCCTGAACACCACCGTGCCTTGTCCCTCAATCTTCACCACTGACCCGTCCCCGAACTTGATCGACCCCGAGATGGCGGAGTCAAGCTCTGTGAAGACCATCTTGTTGCCCATCATGTGGCTGCTGGCCCCTGAATCGAGGTACCAGACGTCCTCGACGGCGTCTTCCTCCCTTCCCAGGTGAACATAAGCTCGGACCTCATCCAGCTCAAGTTCCCATGTCCTCTGGGACGTCCCCGAGAGCACAAAGCTACGACAGCAGCAAAGGCGAATCTTGCTCGCCCTCTTTCGCCATATGGGCCTTCTCCTTTCGCTATCGGCCCTGGCGGGCGCGCCCCTGACTCCCGCGGTCACGGCGCTTGGGCGCACGGCAATCACGTGCCCAGTGCCCCTTCTTGCCATAGTTGTGGCACTCGTCGTCGACGCATGAGGAGGCTCTGCAAGTGCGCCCTCCATTCTTCGTCAGCAGCAGCCTGCTGCTGGTACTTGCCGGCGTTGCTGCCGCGGCGCGGTCTTCGACCGCCTTCAACCTCCCGGTCACGTCCTCCAGCGTGAGTTCCGAGAGGTCGTGCAGAGTCACAATCGAGAGAGCAATCTGCTCGTACTTCATCGGCACAACCCGCAGGTACTTCTCGATAACCCGCTGCTCAGTGATCTCGTCACCGAGTGCCGCTAGCTCCGCCACCAGCGAGGTGAGTCGCAGTACGAAATCCTCCACGGACTCGCCATCACAGAACGTGATGCTTTTGTACTCCTTTCGGAGCAGCTGCGCCTTCGCCTTCTTCGCTCGGTCCGAGCCTATGCGCATCGATGCGAGCTTCTCCCTCGCCTCCGCCGCTGTCTTCGCTCTCCCCAAAATGGAGACGAGATCTGGCGTCACCACATGGAGAATCGCCTCCAGCGCCAGCTTGTCCTCCGTGTTGTCGTCGGTCTCGGACTCAACTGTGACCCACAAGCCTCGCGCCTGGAGCATCTCCTTCATCAACACCGCCCAATCGGAGTAGTTCGTGCGTGTAAGCATAGGGTAGGTGGTGGCACCGCTGAATTTCCTCACAGTCTTGTGGACGACTACCGTGCGCGCCCCGGAGCGGTCCCTTCTACCGCGCCGCTCTGCGTGGCCACGACGCTCAGGAGAGCGCTCAGGCGTCCGCACCGGTGAACCCACTGGAGAAGTCTCCGGCATGCCTGCCATCGCTGCTGGTGCTCAACGTGGGCTCCGATACCAATTGTCTGTCCCTCAATGATTTTGCACCTTCAGCACACACCTAGCCGACCCATATAACTCACTCCCGATCTCTAAAGGTTGAAGATGAACAATGCGCAACGAGGAAGCAGAGACAAACACACGCGAACTGGACGAGTGAATTGCCTGTCTTGTTGCTTCTTTTTCCACCAGATGAAAGCCTTCGGGTTTTATACACACGCTACAAGTGCAGCAATAATTTTCTACAACTACCAACTACTCTACTGTACAGCACTGTACATCTTTTTGAATTCGGCGTCCACAGCCACATTGCGCACGTCGCCTGTCACACATCGCCGCCTGCGCTGGTACAGTGGAGTCCCGTCCGGTCGTCTCGTCGCCTTGGAGACTGCCGAAGGAGTAAAAACGGAGCAGTAGGGTTGTTGTGTCCAACATTCTTGACGACCTCGGTAGCCTGCTCCGCCTGGCCCAGGCTCTTCCTAAGCCGCTCGTTTCGGACCTGGGCCGTTGAGATCTCCTCCTGGACCTCAACGGCCCCTCGGCGCGTCTGCTCGAGCTCCGCCGTCGCCCGCTAAACCTCAGACTGGAGCACGACCCTCTCGGATTAAAGAAGGTCAACCTGCTCAAAGGCGCGGGCACGCTCCTCCTTGACGATCCGGACTGTCTGCTCCAAGGCCGAGCAGGCCCCCTCCGCATGCTGATGAAGGAGCCCGAGGCGCCGCATCTCAGTGTCGTGCTCAGAGGCTTGGCGACAAGCCCTGCAACAACATGAATTAGAGTCCGACCCCGACCTCGGACAAACACAACTCACGGCTTACCGGCGATACTGCGGTTGGCCTGCTCGAGGGCCGCCGCCACCCGGCTAGCCCGGGCGTCGGAGGCCACCACCTCCATGCGCACTTTGTTGGCCTCCTCGGGGGCGATGCGGCTCAACTCTCGGGCGACATGGAGTTGGAAGCGCAGGTCGGCCACCGTCTCCCCCGACTCGGCTCGGGCCTTCGCCAACTCGTCCCGCAGGGTGTCGACCTCGGACTGGAAGGCGAACCCGCGAGGGGGCTGACCCAGGGCAACATGAAGATTGTCCTGCGAAGGGACCGCCAGTTCAAAGACCTACGAAAATCAGAGACGAAAAAATACAGGTTCAAAGACTCACCCGACACTCAGTGAAGTGCGCTTCGTCGAAGATGGCGTCGACCTCCCCTGTGACCCTGAGCAGTTGATGGAGGCCAGCCGCAAGCTTCATGTTGAGGGTCCAGGTGCCGCCCACCCGGTCCATGATGTAATTAAACCCGTCGGCCGCCCCCTCGAGCAGAAGAGGCCCCCTCCCGGGGATCGTCC